>PVIJ01002745.1:0-151874 GCA_004024925.1 Scalopus aquaticus | reverse complement strand
CCACCATCACCACCACCATCTCCACCACCACCACCACCATCACTACCACCATCTCCACCATCTCCACCACCATCACCACCATCTCCACTACTACCACCACCACTGTTACCATCATCTTCATCGTCACCAACACCACCATCATCACCACCACCACCACCATCACCACCATCACCATCACCACCGTCTCCACCACCATCACTGTCTCCACCACTACCACCACCACCATCACCATCATCTTCATCATCACCACCACCACCGTCATCATCTTCATCACCATCATCACCGCCATCTCCACCACCACCATCAACAACATCATCACCAGCATCATCATTTATATCATCATAAAGAAGACCACGGGTCTTCTTTCATAATCAAATTAAATTAATTCTGGAAGTCGCATGATTTTGTCTCATGGAGCATGCTTAGAACCCCTAGGAAAAACTATCATGCAAAAGTTCTCAAAGGTCTAACGATTAAATTCAGAAAAATTCATAAGAGAATATAATGTGATATAAAATAGCATGGACTGGAGCTTTTTCAAAATGAAATATTGGAGAAACTAGTATGGAAGAGTGAGTGGAAATGGAACATTAGCTTCAAGATAATTTCTTATCTCTCTTTTCCAGTCAATGTCACATATTTGAATGCATTTGCTTACTAAATAATAAATAAAACAAAAGGCCCACTGTGGGTGATGTGTCCTAACTTAGACTATTTCTGAGTCAAATCCAGTTATACCTGGGATTCGTATTTCTGCACCCCGGGGCACTGACAAAATGTTAAGACAACGACAAAGGGTGCAGCCCAGGCCTCTGCCCTGAAGCCCAGGTGGAGGGTAAAGTGCTGGCCACACCCCACCTGCGGCCTAGGATCTGTAAGTGCCCAGTGCCCGTGGGTGCTGTGCCCACAGGTGACCGCCTGGTTCAATTTCCTTTACCCTTCGGCATAAAATTCCAGGCAAAAACAGCAGCTCAGAAGTCAGTTTCTAAGGTAAAAAGTAGAGACTTGTCAGAAAATCCAGTGTGCATGTGATGGTTCAACCCTGGAAGGACGTCGCTCTGCAAAGATGAGGGCGGGTGGGAGGTGGGACGGGCCGGTGAGCGGGGCGCTCGGCGGCCGCTGTTGGATGTGACTGTCATTTTGTGGCTCGTGGGTTTCAGCAAATGTTGCTTCCCAGTTAGAATTCAGTTCTTTACACGGTCCCCTTCCTCCTTCACTGCAGAGACAGACTTCTTTTTTTTTTTTTTAAGATTTTTAAATTTATTTATGCATACAGGCTGGGGTACAGGCCAGAGGTGTGGGGTGGCGAGAGGGTTCACCAGAGACAGAGTGGGGAGCAGAACAGACAGACTGAAACACACTGCTGAGGGGAGCAGCGGGGACACAGGAGAGGTCTGCTGCGCCTTGTGGGAATCTCCCTGGCCGGGGATCGAACTTGTGCTGCGGTGGCTGCGGACAGCTTCGTAGTGCTGCGCTTAACCTGTTGCGCCACCAGGGAGGCCCAGAGACCGACTTCTTTAAGACCCAGTGAGCTGGTGACCGGACATGAATGGGGTCACAAGGGAGCTGTACAGGGGTGACCCCAGAACAAGAACTGCAGGGCACACGGTGCAGACAGGGTGGTGATGGCGGTGACGATGGTGGTGAGTTACGGGGTGACTTCATGATCATATTGGGTCCAGGTAGGGTAAAAACGGAAAGTTCAAATATGCACACTTTGAACTATATATTGTCCTTTTAGGTGTGAAAATCATGGATAATGGATCCATTTCTCTAAATAAATTAGGTGGGATTTGAAATTTCAGTGAAGATACATCCAAGTCTTCACCTGACTTTTAAAAGCACTTTTTAAAGTGCTTTCCAGGTAGCGTGTTATCCAGTGTCATTTGAACTAGAGCTCAATCAGCCTTAGAAAACTCTGCTGTGGAAACTGAAGCGCGGCATGCTGTGTTGCTGGGCGAACAGGTGAAGCTGGCTGAGTTTGTTTTATTAATTTGGTACCATTGTTTTACTTCCTTGTTAATATCTTGATAGTAGAAGAATTCTGCCCCCAGGTGTGGTCACGTAGTTCTCCCACCAGTGTAGACACAAAGTCCTCCCCATAGTCTATGGTGCTCCCCTCTGCCGCCCTGTTCTCACCCCTCCCCCTCCTCGCCTGGATGCCTCAGCTCTATGGTCAGCTTTCGACAGTTGGCTTTAATGTTTGTCTTTGTCCGACCCATTGTTTGGTTTCTCTACATTCCACACATAAGTGACGCCACCCCATATTTCTTCCTCCTTCTGACTTATTTCACTGAGCATCATTCCTCCCAGCTCCATCCATGTTGCGCAAGTGACACGGGTTTATCCTTTTTGACCGCCGAGTAGTATTCCACTGTGTCTACATACCACATCTTGATCCACTCATCTGTTTTGGGGCATGCAGGTGGTTTCCATATTTTGGCTATGTGACTAATGTTGCAGTAAACATGGGCGTGCGGGTTTCAAATTAGTGTTTTTGTGTCCTCTGGGTAGATTCCTCAGAGTGGAATTGCTGAGTCATGTTCTGCTCCCTGGCAGATCCGTTTAGTCTTTTGATGAACCTCCACACAGCTTTCCATGGGGGCTGGACCCATCCACACCCCCCAGGAGTGCACGAGGCTGCTTTTCTCCCCCCCTCCCCCATGAAGCTGGCCGAGTCTGCCTGTGACAGCCCTGCCCCGGCGTTCTGGATTCTTGCTCCAGGGTGATGTTCTCTCTGATTCCTCCTCCTCTTCCTTCTGCTCCTCTTCCTCTTCCTTTTTCTTCTTCTTTTGCTCCCTCAGAACTTAAGTCTCTTTTCCCTTTCTGGTAGAATTTACTTCTCGATGAGTAAGTGCATGTTTTGGGAGGAACCCCGCGCTAATCCTCCAGGCATAATTAAAACCTACCTGCAAACCAAAGTTCAAGTCACAGCAGTGAGACACCAGTTAAGTAACTGCAGGTACCGCCAGCAGCTGGGCAGCACTAGGTTGGGGCACAGGTCCCTGCTGCCATCGGGACAGCCGCTGCCTTGTCACCTGCCATGTGGGCACACGGTCTGAATTGTGTGCACGAGGCTGGGTGCTGTGCATGTTAGCACAGTCTATTGTGTTTAAAGATGGTGGCCCTCTTCAGCAGGAGAACACCCTTAAAGAATCTGCACCAATAAGGTGCTAAGTCTTGCACATTTGTTGTCTCATTGAAGCAAACTCTTGAGCACGTCCAGAAGCTGCCGTTTCTTTCCCTGCAGCTCTTCCCAAACCCACTCGAGTTCTTGCCATTCAGTAGCTCTTTCCCAAACCTCTCCTCCCCAGGGAACCCCTCCCTCAAGAGCATTTGTGGTTAATCCGTTAGTCTAGGTGTCCACGACCGAAGCCGTGGGCCAGATGTGGCTAGATGTGGCCAGCTGAAGGCGTGGCTCTGACACTTTTAAATGGTTGAAAAACAGAAGAGAAATATGTGCGATGTGAAAATTATGCAAAATTTAGATTTCTACCCAGACTAAAGTTTTGTAGGGCACATTGTTGGTGGTCGTTTCTGTGCCAGAGGCTGCGGTGAGCCGCCGAGCCCCAGACTGGGTGGTCCAGGAAACCTGAGGGTTCACATGTGTCGGCTGCGCTCAGGTCCGGTGCTACCCATCGGCACCCCATCGTCCCGTGTCTCCCCACCCCACGCCCCTTCCCGTCTGCTCACCCCTCGTTAGCTTTAGGGTCCCAAAGTCCATTTTTGCTTTACTTAGTTCATCTCCGTGTTTGTTTCTCTATGCACCACAAAGGAGAGAAATCACCGAGCGTCTGTCTTATTCTTTTTTTTTTTAAAGATTATTTATTTATGCATACAAGAGCTGGGGTGCAGGCCAGAGGTGCAGGGGTGAGAGGACTCCCCAGAGACAGAGTGGGGAGCAGAACAGGCAGATCGACTGAAATTCACTGCTGAGGGCAGCAGCGGGGAGACAGGAGGGGTCTGCTGCGCCCTGTGGGAAGCTCCCTGGCGGGACATCGAACTCGTGCTGCAGTGGCTGCTGATAGCTTCTTGGTGCTGAGACTGACGCCGTCTGTCTTGTTCGTCTGATTGTTTGATGGAGCATCACCCTGGTCCATCCACGTGGCCCCAAATAGCGCATGGGGTTGTTATTACTTCCCAGTCGATAAGCACAAAGCCGCGTGTGCCAGGGCTGGCCACGAGGAGGCAGCCACAGGAAGAGGGTGACCCATGAGTGGACCTTGCAGTGAAGGGGTGAGTAGCCGTGGCCGCATTTACCCAGTGCTGCCTATGACCTGGGCGCTTTACAGAGCTGGGTGGGAGGCGGCCACAGCCACTCACAGGTGAGTAAACTCAGGCCTGGGCCAGAGGGGCTTTTGGGGCCGGCTGGCCAGCCAGGCCTCGGCCCCTGCCAGGGTCTTCAGCCTGCCCTGGGTCTCCCCGGCCTCCAGCAGCCAGAGAGCCCCACATCTTCCCCACCTCTGGCTTATGCAAACTTCAAAAACCTGTCACCTATAAATTGCTTTATACATTGGGCAGAAATAACACTTTGTGTGCCGGTGCCCTTTAACTTTACCAGCCCTGGGGCCGGCCATTTTCTGTGCCACTGCATGAATGGTAGAAGCATTCAATAAAACACACAACTCCTGAACTACTGGATATTAAAAAACTGATATCTCTCATAAAACACCTTACACTTTCACCAAAACAATGTGTAAAGCTTCTAGACTGAGGACGGTCAAAGGAATAGCTCCTAAGAGTTCCACATAAATCCACCGTGGCGTGAAAAACCGGAGACGAGATTAATACGTGAGCGGCCACCTGAGACTGGTGACACAAACACGCACTAACACGTGAGCGGACCACAGAGTGTTAAGATCTTGAAAAGAAATGGAAGCAGTGCTAGAGTTCTATTTGAAAGGAAAAGAAAAAAAAAAAAACAGAAAAAAGCCTGAGTTAAAATATTGATTTTCCCCACACTGAAACAAAAGCCGCGCTGTAGCTGTGCCTGTTGATTGCAGAGGAGACTTGAAAAAAAGAGCAAGTGTGGCAGGCGGGGGTACGGGGAGCCCTAGTCCTGCACATGGCGGGGCAGGTCCACACCCAGCAGAAGTTGCCAGGGGCACGCTGGGCTCCACACCCAAGAGCACAGGAAGCTTGGAGTCGGCCGAGTGCCTCAGGCCTGAGATGGGAGGACCCGAGCGGAAGGGCCTGGCCTTAGAACCACCCACTGTCCTCAAGGGCATCTGAAGACAGCCGCACCCATTCTAGAAAGTCAGCGAATAAATAAATTGTCACAGTAATGAGCTAGGGGAACATAAAAGGACGAAACAATTTTTTTCTTGTAAGGAAAGATTTGTTAACACAAATGATCATTAAAAAAATATGCAACTTGCCTTGGGCTGCTGAGGAGATACAGTGTCAACTTTTATTTTGTTGAGGGAGCAGATGGAGCTGAAATGCGCTAGGAAGTGAGAAAGGGCGGGGGAAAGGACTCAAGGGAGGGGACACTTGGGCGTCTTACTTTACTCTTGGAGGGTGAAGGGAGGGTCAGGTGGAGAGGCGGGTGACGCCTTCCCCTGGCCTTCCCAGTGCTGCCCCTGCTTGTGACACTGCTGTCCCTTACGCGTTTCATTGTTTTTATGAAACCTTTAAAGTAACAGGGGTACTGTCAGCGCTTTAAAGCTAAAAACAGGGGCCTCCCTGGTGGCACAACGGGTTAAGCACGGTGCTGTGGAGCTGTCAGTGGCTGCAGGGTGACCAGGGAGATTCTCCCAGGGCGCAGCAGACCTCTCCTGCCTCGCCACTGCTCCCCTCAGCAGGGTGTTTTGGTCAATCTGCCTGTTCTGCTCCCCACTCTGGCTCTGGTGAACCCTCTCGCCGCCCCACACCTCTGGCCTGCACCCCAGCTTGTGTGCAAAAATAAATAAATCTTTAAATAAAAAAATAAAGCTAAAAACAGTCATTGTCCTGTGACATGTTAGCAAGAAAAAGTGACTTTAGAAAATCCAGAGATAACCCGAGAGGGAGGCAATTCTGATTCTCTGCTGGGAGAGGATGGCAGACTCTGGGAGGAGGCTGAGAGCAGGAGGGAGAGGGCAAAACCCTCAAAAACTGGGGAGATATAGGATGGGGTCCCTTTCCCCAGGATTCTCCCAGATCAAAGTCATGTTAAAATTCAACACACAATGGAGACCAGACTTGAGAATTCCCTGACCAGACTGAACCACTCAATTCCCACCAGCCAAGCTAAATCTAGCTTATTTCCTGACTGTAAGTGAAACTGAACTTGGGTTATTTCTGATAAATTCCTCTGACAACCGTAAACAACACTTACGTCATCCTTGCGAGAATGGTCAAGAGACCACTTCCATGCAGCCAGCCTTCTGAGCTCCCCTTGGATCATCAGCCCCCGCTGAGGTTAACTCTGTCCTCATTTTTACTTGTAAATCTCCCGAAGTTCAAGTCCCTCACCTTCCCCTGGGCTGTGCAGGCTGAAAACTTCCAGCTCACAAACTGTTCTATGCCCAATAAACTCTTAGGAAATACTATCCATTGATGTGGAGACTTTAGCTTTGCTACTTCTGGATTTCTGGCACCCCCATCAAACAGATGTCCAGGCACCAAGGTGGAAAATTGTCCCCTGCCCCCTGGGAGTCAGGTACCCACCCTCTGGCCCCAAAGTTCCATTAGGGTGACACAGGCCTGTGCAGACATCGGCCAGCAGGTGGCGCCCGGCCGCGCCAAGGACCGGCCTGGGCTCTGCCGTGCGCCCCAACCCGGGGCGGACCCTGAGCGCCCCAAACTCTGGGCTGGGCCAGCTCAGCGTCACTCATTCGCCTGAAAGGGACGCCAGGTCGGTGGACAGAATGGACTTATTTTTAACACCATTCTTTAATTCTTTAAATGCCATTTAATTCCGGCCTTCCTGTTTGCTGCTTTCTAAGATGCATAGGCCGCCCTCCCCGCACCCACCTGCACTTCCCAGAAGATATATTTTTTTAAAGATTTATTTATTTATATATACAGCTGGGGTACAGGCCAGAGGTGTGGAGCGGTAAGAGGCTTCACCGGAGACAGAGTGGGGAGCAGAACAGGCAGATCAGAAATCCACTGCTGAGGGGAGCAGCGGGCGAGGCAGGAGAGGTCTGCCCGCCATGTGGGAATCTCCCTGGCCGGGCGTCGAACTCGCATCGCTGCTGCCAACAGCTCCACAGCGCAGCGCTTAACCGCTGCGCCACCGGGGAGGCCCCCAGAAGATATTTTCAATTTTAAAGTCAGTTTTTCTCTTCTGGTATTTACTTCCAGCTTTGGGCAGCTGCAGGACTGCTCTGCGATTTCCTGCACAAAGTGGGACCCTGCAATAGGGGTTCGTTTCCTCCTCCTCCCCGCCGCCCCAACGCCCTGGCAGTGCCCTGGGTTCACCCCGCTTCAGCCCACAGCTGCCTGCTCCCGCGACTCCCGTGGGTGCTACTCCATCGGCTGTGCTTGCAGGAGGGCCCCGGCCCCCCGCCACCCACGTGGACGCCCCTGCTCCCGTGCCGTTCCCGGGAGCCCCCTTCCGCGCGCCCTTGTTCTGCCCCAGTGAGCACTGGCGGGCAGTCAGCTCAGAGCTCCCTTCTCCCCACCTCTGCGCTGGTGTTTGCCCTTCTCTCTCGCGGCGCTTCTCCTGCCAGGGGAGGACCCCCTCTCCTCCCTCAGGAGGACTCCCTCTCCTTCCTGGGGGGTCTGCCTCTCCAGCCTCGGGAGCACTGCCTCTCTTTCCTTGGGGAGGACTCCCTCTTCTTCCTGGGAGGGACTCCCTCTTCTCCCTCAGGAGGATCGCCTCTCCCCTGCGGAGGACTTCGCCTCGTTCCCCAGGAGCACTCCCTCTCCTGCCTGGGAGCACGGCCTGTCTTCTTCAGCCCAGGCCATGGAGAGGCCGTCTTCAGGAGCTGGGTGAGAGGGAGCTCACGGGGTCTTGCTTATCCTTCTGCCCTTCCTGGGGGAGACGGGGAGCCAGGGTTACCAGGGAGGCAGCTCCCCAGGATTTTCAGCCCTGGCTTTGCTGCATCCCAGCTCCCAGCTGCTGTGAAGTCCCAAACTCTTCTGAGCCATGATCCGTCAGTATAGGAGATTTTGGGAAGATCTTAGGATATTCCTCGTACCCTTAATGGTTGGGACTTTCATAAGCACTTTGGATTTGCTTACTCATTACTTTCAAAAGTATTTGTGTTTCGCTCCTGGTAGTCAGTATGTCTTCTTCGCTCAAGAGATTCATGTCCTTCAGCTCCGGGAATCTTCCTTCAACAATTTGCTTGATTACATTTTTCTCTCCATAGTCTTGCTTCTCTTTTTTCAGAAGTTTCTATAATTCAGGTAATGATTCCCCTTGGTTTATTCTCTAATTATCATTTTTCCTCCTATTGTGTACTCGTTCTTTTTTTGTTACCTCTTGGGAAAGTGCCCCTACAACCTTCTCTTCCAATCATCCCATGCTTAAGAAATATCAGCTGCCTTGTCTCAGTTCTCCAGGGTCCATTCCACTGGGTGGTCTGTTTACAGCGTTACTTCTTGTCTCATGGCTGAAATGTTCTGGTTAGTTCTTTTTTTTTATTTTTTAAAGATTTAATTATTTATACATATAAGCTGGGGTACAGGCCAGAGGCGTGGGGCAGCGAGAGGGTTCACCAGAGACAGAGCGGGGAGCAGAACAGGCAGATCATCAGAAACACACTGCTGAGGGGAGCAGCGGGCGAGGCAGGAGAGGTCTGCTGCGCCACGTGGGAATCTCCCTGGCCGGGCGTCGAACTCGCATTGCCGCTGCCAACAGCTCCACAGTTCAGCGCTCAACCGCTGCGCCACTGGGAAGGCCCTGGTTAGTTCTTTTGCGTCATTCATTGTGGTTTTTTTGTTTGGTTTTCCTTCGACTGTCTTTCTTAATTTTATGCCTGTCTTTTATGTTGGAACTTTCCTAAAATGTCTGTTAATCCTTTACAGCACATCTGTATTTCAGAAAGAGAATCAAGGTCTTGGTAGGAAGCGCTAGATTGGCACTCTCCAGCCACTGTTTGAGGACTGGTTTTTCTGGAGAGCCCCCAAACGCCAGCACCCATGGGTCTCTTGTGGGAACCCCTTCCCCGAGGAGCAGCCTGCGGTCTCCTGACTGGGGCAGGGTACAGCTGCCTGAGGGGTGCGTCTGGCCCCAGCATTCTGCAAGCTGAGCATTGGGAAGAAGCTAAGGGGTGTGGACGAAACTCCTTCTTTGTGGAGTGGCAGTTGCCCAGCCCACGGGCGCCCAATGGCTGAGTGTGGATGTTCTCTGAAGATCTGCCTCCTGCTGGGGGGAGGTGTGTGGGGTGCCGCCTGCACCCACAGTTTGCTCAGAGCACCTGGTATGTCCAGGGGGCCAGGTCCTAAAGCCCAGTCACCTGGCCCCTGTGCACCCCTCCCCGCACCAAGCTCCCAGCTTCTCCCTGCCCCGTTAGCCCTCAGCCTCCCTCCCCTTGTGAGATCTACCAGTGCTGCTGAGAGCGCGTCTCTCCCTGCCACTCTCTGTCCTTTGGGACTCAATTATTTTAGTGGCATTTGAGCGAGATTCCTGAGGGCAGCTGTGTCCAGCTGTGTCCCAAGCTCCCACTATGCATTTGATTTGTTTAAACCTCTAGAGAATGATCTGCAAAGACTTTAGTAACGTTTTCTTAGGAAAGGCTGGAAACTATGGAGACAATGTGGGGAAGCCCCCAAGATCCAGCCTCCCCCTGGCCCCCGGTGGCGGATTCCCCAGCAGGTCCCATTTCCCCAAGTCTGTCTGCTCCCTGCAAAAGCGGAGGAGCCCTGCCTCACGCAGCCCCGGTGGGTGACGGCCGTGCGGGCCCGGGCTCGCTGCGCAGGAGCAGTGTGACCTTACACGCAGCCCACGGGGATCACGGCCCCCTTAAAGTCGGCGCGTTTGGAGCACGGTACACTATTTCTTTTTTTAAGATTTATTATTATTTTTTTTAATTTATACATGCAAGCTGGGGTACAGGCCAGAGGCGTGGGGCGGCGAGAGGGTTCACCAGAGACAGAGCGGGTAGCAGAACAGGCAGATCAGAAACACACTGCTGAGGGGAGCAGCGGGCGAGGCAGGAGAGGTCTGCTGCGCCATGTGGGACTCTCCCTGGCCGGGCGTCGAACTCGCATCGCCGCCGCTGCCGACAGCTCCACAGCACAGCGCCCAACCGCTGCGCCACCGGGGAGGCCCTCGGTACACTGTTTCTTGAGCCTAGCCACCCTCGGGTGAACAACATGGACCCACGTGGAGGTCCAGGCACGAGCGCGCGGTCAGAGAGGGTGGACCTCAGGCGAGAGTAGAGGAGGGACCCCGGCCCCTCGATGATGCTGGTTCAAACCGCTTCAGCAGCGCGCCCACCTGCTTCTCGGGGAGCAGCCTGCAGTTCCGTCCCTGAGGCCGACACCCCCAGGCAGAGTCACATGCCCTTCAGTAAGCCCTGCTTGGCCCCTGCAGGACTAGGCGCCATCATTTCTGTTTCTTGGCGAGCTCAGAACTCAGACCCGGTAACAGGATTAGACCGATTAAAAAGCACAGAGGAGATGGATGGCGCTCGCAGCCCATTCATCGGTTCTTTGTGTCTGATGGAGCCAAATGTGCTGACCACAAGCCGGAGGGACCCTCAGGGCTTCCCTCACAGCTGGGGTGCCCCTTGTGACTTGGGGTTATACTTGTTGGGAGGGGCCTGCAAAAAGTGAGGAAGTAGCCACCTTTAGACAATCATGAAAACTTCAGATTATTTTCGGCTTGTCCCTTGCTTTTTATTACTTTCCACTTACAAAGAACATCCGCAAGAATCCACTCATTCAGGTTGCCGTAGAGCCGAGAACCCAGACAGCGTAATATTGAAATCATATAATGCCAAATAACTTAGCAGCTTAAGTCCTGACACTGAAAGGTTGGAGGGGGAGTTTCTCGCCTTCCTTGTTGGCTAATGAGGGGCAGAAAGGGGAAGTGTGTGTTCATCGTAAGGAGTCCCTGTGGTGTTCTCGAATGCACTTTCATTTTCATCCACTCTAGCATGAAGAACAAAGTTTAGACAATTCCTGACAGATTCTCTGGTTCTAGATTCCTGAAGGAGACACAGGGACATGCCCTGTAGCTACTCTGTGGAAGGTGAGAGTCACCGGCCAGGGGAGGCTACTGGGCCCTGGGACAAGGGAGGAACTAACTTTCTCTTTTACTTGAATTATTTCATCTTTACATTTAAGTACCACCCACATGTGGAAGTGGCTGACATTGGACAGTGTAGGATGACAGAAAATGACTTCTTAAAGCTCACTGGTTTCTTTTTCATGCAAATAACTTTTAATGCAAAAAAGCATACTTTTCCAAATTAATGGGAAAACAAGTATTTGATAAAAAAGACTATTTCATGAGATGACATATCTCTACCATATCCTGATTCCACTCCCTCTTTGGAGATACAACTCTGGATAAGAGCTTTTTATCTCTCTCCAGGGGTTATCTTCTCATTTATAAACATTTTTCTCCCCCCCGCCTTTCTCTCTCTCTCTCTCTCTCTCTCTCTCTCTCTCTCTCTCTCTCTCTCTCTCACACACACACACACACACACACTTTTATTGTATAAGTGGGAACACAGGGTAACCCACTATTTTCCATTCCTTACTTATTCCACTTCAAAACCTACCGGACATCTTGGCATATGAGTTATAAATCTGCCTCATCTTTTTTGTGGCTGCATAGTATTCTATCACCTACGCTCACCTTTCTCTCTTTCACGTAAGCAACAGAAATTAATTTTCTCAAATCTGGAAGCTGGAAATCCCAAATCAAGGCACTCACTGATTTGGATCCTGCTAAGATGGCTCTTTCTGGATTGTAGGTAGGCACCTTCTTGCTGTGTTCGCAAGTGGTGGGAGAAGGGTGGAGAGAGAGAGAAAGCGCTTTTGTGCCTCTACTTACAAGGTCATTAATTCTAACAGATCAGAACCCACCCTCATGCCTTTGTTTAACTTTAAATTCTTCCTTTTTCCAAACACAGGACTGAGGAGTTTAGGGCTTCAAAATAAGGAGGGGCAAAAGCACTCCGTCCCTGACAGCCTGCCTCCCACATGTGCAGGATCTTCTCACTCCATCCCAACAGTCCCCAAAGTCCTACCTTTTGCTCATGAAGCACAACTCTAAAGCCTCATCTAAATATCACTGAAGCATAAATAAATAAAAAAAATATAAATAATAAAAAAATAAATATCTAAGTCCAACATGGGTGAGACCTGAGGTGCTATTCATTCTGAGGCAGAGTCCTCTCTAGCTGTGACCCCTGAAGCCAGAAAAACTTAATGCTTCCAGTGAGTGACGCTGGGGCAGGCCGAGGCTGCCCCCCCCCCCCCGCTGCTTATTTAATCGGCCCCAACAGCGAACTGTTCATTTCTTTTTCACTTCCAGCCGCCAGGACAAACATCACTTTCGCGACCATCCGGCCCTCGTCTCAGCGGCGGCCGGTATTTTCTGTGACAGCTGCAGGAGGGGAGAAGTGTCCAAGACGCAGCCGGGGCACCGGTCAGCTCGGGTTCTCGGAGGCCCTTCTTGGATGCCACCAGCGGCACGTGCCAGCGAGTGTTCCCGCCGGGCCGTGGCGCGGCCGCTGTCCGCTCCGAGGGCATGACCTGGCGGCCTGTTGTCCGCCCAGCGCTGCACCCAACGGCCCACTGTCCTAGCCCTGGGCCGCCTCAGTGATCGCGGCAGACTGAACGAGGTCGCGTCCAACTTGGAGCCCTCACCCGAGGTCGTGAGCCCGCCCTGGGAAGCATCCGCCAGAGGCTGAGAAGTGACTTGGGTCAGAGAGCAACCGGCACATGGTCCTTTCCTTTCTAATTGCTTCACGCTCACGGAGAAAAATCCCTGAGAATTCCTAGAGAAATATCCATGAATATTGGGAGTCGCTCTTCAAGACTTTTCTTAAACAGTGGTCAGAAGCCTGGGCAGCAGCAGACACAGAAGTCGCTGCCCGCTGGGGACCGACCCTTCTGCTTAGCGGTGCCCTGGGGCTTTCCTCGCCCAGAGGATCGTGGCCTTGGCACGCCAGGCTCCTGAGTGGTGTCCACGGGGCCCTGGCACCAGAGAGGGAGCTGGGCCGCCCTGCCGACCTTGGGCAAGGCTTGCAAACGGCCTCTGAACGCGGCTTCTCTCCTCCACCCTCTCCCACCGCGTGGCCCTCGCCGCCGCCCTCTTCTCTGGACGCCCGCCCCCTGCCCTCGACCACCTCTGCTAGGACTAGGCCAGGGGACCCCTCGGAACGGGCCCTGGGCTCTGTGTTCCCAGCCCTCCCCGCCGCAGGGACTCAGCGTGTCGTCTGCCCGGGGACTTTGGAAGAAGGGCCATCCCTCCCCAAGCGTGGGGGGCTGCGGAGCGAAGCACCACGCCCAGTGGGCCGGCTGGGGACCTCTGGGGGGTGTGGGCCAGAGGGAGGGGCACTGGTGACACGAGAACCTGCATGCTGGAGGAAAGGGGGTTCTCCGCTCTCTCTGCGGGTGCGACTGGCAGAGCGGACAGGCCAGGAGAGAACTGAGACTCCCCGCCAAGACGCGCCAAGACGTCACTCTGTCTGCACTCTGGCCCCAGCTTCCTGCCGAACTTCATTTGTTTCATTCCTGCTTTTTACTTTAATTGTAGAGATTTTATCAGGAAATAAAAAGATCAAAGTGGGCCTCCCGGTCTTAAGTCTCAGCACTATGAAGCTATCGGCAGCCACTGCAGCACGAGTTCGATCCCCTTCCAGGGAGCTTCCCCCAGGGCGCAGCAGACCTCTCCTGTCTCCCCGCTGCTCCGTTCAGCAGTGTGTTTCAGTGGATCCGCCTGTTCTGCTCCCCACTCTGTCTCTGGGGAATCCTCTCACCCCTTGCCCCACACTTCTGGCCTGCACCCCAGTTCTTATATGCATAGAAAAATCTTTAAAAAAAAAAGATCAAAGCACTAGAAAAATACACAAGCCAACTGTGAGAGCGGACGACGTCCAGGCGTGCCAGCGCTCACTGCAGCCTGTTCGCAACCCGCAGACACAACCGCACGGGGCACTGGGCAGGCAGAGGCGAGGTCCACGCTCAGCTCCAGAGAGGTCAGCTCTGCCACCCGCAACAGCACAGCTGGAACTGAGGGACGGGGTGAGCGAAATCAGCCCGGAGAAACACACACGCTGGGTAGCGCCGCTCACGTGCGGGATTCAGAGAAACAGACGAGCAAAAATCCTCAGGTCGAGCCAAACCCACGACAAGCCTGTAAATGTGACTGCAGGGCTGAGGCCGTCAGAGCGGGCCGCAAGGACGACGTGGGAAGGGAGCACAGGGACTGTGGCGAGCACTGAGGGGAGGACCATAGGTGCTTCGGAGGTGAGGGTGGCGTGCCAGCAACTGCAGGGAGACCGGGATCTCTAATCACAGATGACATCACACACCAGTCTTATTTCAATAATAAAAAAGGAAGTGAAGAAAAAGAACCATAAGCCACAGAAACTACCTGTGACGCTCAAAGATGGAAACTCAGGTGTGCGAGCACCCCCTGAAGGCCCTTCGAGGAAAACGCCCGGCGGTCCTGTTACCCTTCAGCCCTCACAACAGCCGCGGACGTGCCTGCACACGCCGCGGTCCCTTCTCGGCGTCTGCAAGCAGGACTCGCGCTGCGCCTTCGGGAGACAGAGGCCTCAGCTGCGCAGCCTACCTGCCGCTTTATGTCTCAGCCGCACCTCAGCAGAGCTGCAAGAAGGAAAAAATGGACAGCCCTCAGCCTCGCCCACCGTGTCCCATTTTTGTCCCCCACTGAGGCTTTACTGAAATGACCCGAGTCAGACACGCTGTTTTCTAAGTCACCCCCTTCCCTGTGCTGCTAGTTTGTTTCTCCTCTGTTTCTCCCTCTCCCCAACTCTGTGCAATCACATTTGGCCGACAGCATTTTCCCGCCCCTCCAAGACTGCTTACACACGTACACACACAGCCACTGATACACACCAACCACACACCAAACACACCCACCTGATACACGCCACACTCTAATCACCACCCGCAGCAAACACACCCACCTGATACACCCCCCACACCCATACACCCATACATCATGCACACTCACACCCCCTACACACCCACTGACACTCAACCCCATACCCACTCATCCCCCACACATACACGCACACCCACTCACACCCCCCACACATACGCACACACATCCATACATCCACTCACATCCCCATACATACACCCCATACATACACTTACACTCACCCCCCACACCCATACACTCACACTCACATACCCACATACACACACACACCATACATCCACTCACACTCCCTACACACACGCACACACCCATACATCACTCAAACCCACCACACCCACACATTCACTCACCCCCACACATACATACACACCCATACATCATTCACACTCACACCCCCCCACACCCACTCGCACCCCCCATATATACATACACCGATACATACTCACATTCACACCCCCACTCACAAATCCCCATACATACACACACACACACCCCAATACATCTACTCACACACACACAGACAGGCCTTCTGTTATTGTTTCCTAAGTGAGGCCTCTTACACACTCCTGTGCATATTGTTTTCCTTAACTAAACATGGTAGAGATGCCTTCACATCTGAGTTTTTCACAGTTTGTCCCCGTGTTTGCAGGTGCCAAGGCCGGCCACTGTCCCTGGCAGACGTCTTCTTTCTCTCGTCTCAGCGCACAGCCCAGCAGGAACAGCACCCCGCCAGTAACAAAGTATTGGTGAGTTTTTTCAATGCCAGTGGCATAGATTTCCAAAGGAGGATTGGTCGGTGGAAGGGTACTTGTTATTATGAGCCATCACCAATCAGTGCTATTATTTGTTCTCAACTACATGATGCTAGAACTTCACACGAATAAAGGAAGCTACCAGAACCCCCCTCGGGACCAGCACTGTCTGAACGGGCTTCTGTCCTGCCAGCCAGGGCCTCAGAATCTCCACTTCTTCCCCTGCCTTCTGGGCTCCCGGTCAGAAGCCAGGCCTAACTGTTACTCAGATTCAGACTTTGCCTCCTAGTGATGTGCCGAGTGTCTTCCCCGCCTTTGAGTGGCCCCCTCTTCCGTGAGCCCCGGCAGTCAGATCCTGAGCCCACTTCCCAGCCTGTTCTGTCGTGAGTGGCGGCGAAGTGTCCGCTGCGACTGGTTAGCCCTCATCTGTCCTGCCTGGCGAATGCGCCGCCCGAGTGTCTCTCACTGCTGGGAGGGGTCACCCTTGACTGCCCTTCACTGATGACCGCGGGTTTCCGACCGAGCCAGCAGCCCTGGCCGCAGGGGACACCTTCATCCTCCAGGGGTTTCTCAGAATCGCTTGGTCAGAAACTTTTCAAAAATCATTGAAATGTTTTTCCTGTTTAGTTTTTAAATAAAACATTTTAATGTGTCTGAAATGAGGCAAAGGTCCAGTTTTATCTTATTCCCAGTTGGTCTGACTTCCCTAAAGCCATTAAAAATCTGCCTGATGTAAATCAAAGGGGACCCTCCGGCAGCTTTCCCGCCCTTCTCCACATGTGCGTGTCCTCCGGCCTGCGCGGCCCGCACCGTCCTGCCTGCTGGCGCCTCACCCCTCACGCACCCCCGGGCCCCAGCGCTCCGGCGTCCCGGGGCACCCCCGCACAGGTGGGGTTCGCAGAGCGGCTCGAGGCTGTCTCCATAGCCCAGGACGTCTCCTGTCTGATCGGACAGATCTGGCACAGCCTCGGGCACTGGTGAGGCCCCACCTTGCGGGTGCGCGGCCGGTACTGCCCACCGCGGTCTCAGGCGCAGTGCCCGACGTCCGCGAGTGCGCGTGCCCGCAGGGCTCCAGCGCGACCGCTGTGCACCGAGTCACCCCTCACCCCGGGCCGGGCCGCGGCCACACTGGGGTCCCCAGACCTCAGCTCCCGCGCCCATTACGCCACGGGCAATGCCGGCTGCGCCCCTCACCTCTCCTGGGACGCTCACACACACCCTGCTGTCCTCTCGTCTCGTGTCCTGCTGCCCCTCCCTCCCAACACTCCTCCCCTCACTTCCTCCCTGCACCCCACTGCTCAGGGTCTGGCCCGGTGGGCATGCTTCGTGGTCATCCCTGCGCGCTCAGCGCCATTTCTGACCTCTCCGAGGCCGGGCCCTGAGAAGAATGCGCAGGCGCCACGCTCGCCTCGCCCGGCCCCGCCTCGCAGACCGCTGACTCGGGGGCCAGCGGAACGCGGGAGCAGGAGGGGCCGCCCGCTGCTGACACTCACAGCCGCCCCCACGCGGGATGGCCTGGCCGGGCGCGGCCTGCAGCTCCGGGCTCCCCCCGGCGGCCCAGGATCCCGTGAGCTGTCTGCGCCGCCTGCCCTCAGCCGCCGCCACAGTGGACTCGGGCCGCGCCCGCAGCCGCCTGCGCTTCTCGAAGCCGCGGGTCGTTCTCCCGCGTCCCCGCGGGGAGGGGGCCGCACGCCTGTGGCGCCACTGGCCAGGACCGAGCGCAGACGCCACTGCTCGCCTGCGTCCCCCGTGCACGCGCCACGCATGCCACGCACCACGTACTACACATACACACTGCATAAGTAGCCACACACACAGGCGCCACATACACACACACCACCTGTGCCACACAACTCACATGCTACACACGTGCCACACATACCACATATACTTAGGCCACACACCACACACATAGCCACACACACCAGACAAGCACACACACAGAACCACACACCCCAGTCACAGCCACACACGAACACACACCACACACATCCACAGCCCATGCATGCATCACACACCACGTACACAAAAATACACACACAAACGCACACAGCCTGACCCATACACACATTGCACACACGTACATACAAATACGCAGATAAAACCACAACGTGCCCACGCGCACACCGGATCACTGCAGTCCACCTGCCACCTCTGGCCTCCAGACCTTGAACGTTCCACCGGCTGCAGGAGGCCCAGCTCTCTCCCTGTGATGTCAGGACACCTGCTGACACCTTGCCTGGGGCTTCCGGCCTCCAGAGCTGGACAACCACCTGTTCCCGCCCTTGGAAGTGCTGTTTGTGGAGGTTGTTCAGGCAGCGGGAGGACACGACCTCAGGTCCCATGTGGGCCCCCGCGGAGACGTGGTCAGAAGGGCGTGGTCACCGCGGACCTCCTCAGAGACACCGTCCTCCCTTCCTCTCCCCACGCCCCCCATTCCCCCTGTAGTGCCGGCTCAGGCCCCCTACAGAGGCCGCGGCACTTCTGGGGCCTGTGACAGGCAGCGAGCGCCTCGTCTGGTCCGTCCTTCAAGGGGGCAGCAAGGTGCCCTGGGCCTCGGTCTCTGCTGCTGGGCGGCAGGATGGACGGCGGAAGGGGCGCCCCGCCCCCAGTGCAGCCGCCCCGGGAGTGCTTTCAGGGTGGGGGTGACGCAGAAGCGGGGCTCGCACTAAGTGGGAGAGCCCAAAAGAAGAGCCGGCGCTGCAGGTGACTGACGGGGAGGTCCTGGCTGACCCTGGCCGGCCGTCGCCCCTGCCCAGAGACTTCTGCCCACGGATCCTGCACCGGGAGCCCCGCGGGGAGGTACGAGTGTGACCTCCGGAGTCAGCACCGGCCCGTGGGGGCCCCGCGTCTTGTGGCCGTCCCCTGGACACGCTGCCCCGGAAAGAGCCGCCTCCCCCCACGCGCCGCCCCGGCTGGGCCAGGTAAGCCCCCTGCCTTGCCCCGCACCCCACGTGCAGTGGCCTCTCCCTGCTCCCCTCGGCCTCCTGCCCCTCCTGCCCGGGTCGGATTTCACTGCAAGCCCCGTACAGCCCTGACCCCAGGCGCGCGCCTGCGTCCTCGTCCTCGCTGGGCTTGGAAGATGTGGGGAGGGGCCGGGGGTCGCCTTGCTCCCCAGGGTTCGCCCCAGCTGGGGCCTGAGTCGGCCCTCCCAGGGGCGGGCTTTGTGGGGGTACACCCCACGCTGGCCTGGGACCCCGCCCCCCACCCCGGGCTGCACTCCGGGCTAGGCGCCATCTTGAATTTTTATTGATTTTACAAATTAACTTTATCGCACTCAGGGCTCCGCAGCACCCGCCTCCGTCTCCCCCGGTTGGGGCTCGTGCCTGCCCCTCCCCCGCTCCCAGGTGCCCTGGACCTTGACCTGCTCCGCCCCCCGCCCTACGACCCTGCTCCGTCTGCTGGGGCGGCTCGTGGGGCGTGTGAGAAGGGGAGGCTGGGTTTGGAGGTTGTCCGGTCTGCCTGGCGGGGTGCCTGGCATGGGAGAGCTGGGTGTGTGCGCAGGGAGCCCCGAGTCTCACTCGTTCCTGTGGTGTCCTAAACCAGGGGCTGTCTCTGCCCCAGGTCGCCGGCCAAAGCTTGTGCCCACAGGATTTGACCAGGGCAAGCCTCTGGCCCTTCGTCAGGGCTGGGCAGCGGGGACTGCGGTGCCTGGGCGCTCCTCCGTGGGCTCCAGGGCGCTGCGGGCTGCAGAGGGAGACTGCCCCGGCCCTGGCCCTGGCCGTGGGGGCCCTGCCCGTTGGTCCACCGAAGGAGAATTTGAAACCCGCTGGTGCTGCCCAGCGCCCGGGGACTCACGCGGACTCTTCCAGGCCCGAGGGAGCAGGGCACCACGCAGCAGGGAGAAAGCGGGGGGTCAGGGCGAGACTGGGCGTGAGGAGACTGCGTGTGCTGGCCCCCCCGTGTGGTTTCCCTCCTTGTGACTGGCCGGCGCATTCCCTCTGCTCTGCCCCCAGCCCTGCGGCCGGTGCTCCGAGCTCAGCAGTGCCCTTGGCCGTGTACTGCAGGCCACGCGGTGGGATCGTGCCGGGGGATCTTGCAGTCACGTGGATTAGGAACCTCAGTCGTTTCCATTCTGCACCCTGGGCAAGAGAGGCGCAGAGCCCCCCACCGCCGCTCGGGTGCGCGCCGGCCCCCGCGGATCTGCCCCAGTGTCCTTGCCTCGCGTTCCGGCCGAGCCTGGTTTCCCAGAGGCTGGTGTGTGTCGGAATCTGTGAATGGATGAGTGGACGTGCCCGAGGGCAGGGTGCAGAGCCGGAGCCCGCGGCTCCCCCTTCCCGGGCTGCCTCTCCAAGACCAGCCCGGGGCACCCAGAGCGTGCCCAGCCAGAGGACACGGGTGGGCGAGGGCAGGGCTGGCTGGCGTCCTGAGTGGGCGGCAGCATGTGACCACCTGCAGCTGCAGAGGGTGGGCTGGCCCTTGCTTGCACACAGGCCTGGCCATCTTGTGCCCAAGCCTGGTAAGACACCATTTTGTTTCTGCTCACCATTTGCTTTCCCTGATGCCCGAGAGCTCCAGGCCCCTCTGTGTGCGGCTTGGCACGTGCGCCCTGGGCCAAAGATGCCCAGAGCCTGGGAAGGCCACTCATTGCCCAGGGGACCCCACCACCTCCCCCGTGCCCCCGGGGCTCTCCTGAGTGTTTATTGCCCTCCCAGGGGTCTTCTGTCTTGGACTCTAAGATGGGGTGCATTCCAGGCCCCTCAGTTGTCATTCTGCAGGGTGGTGGGACAGGATGGTGTGACGCTTCTGTCTGGATCTGGTTCTGACTTGGAGAGCCCTGCCGAGGAGTGGGGAGCTGCGAGCACACTGGCATTTCACAGCAGTGTGGGAGAGGTTATATGTCTGGAATTATTCAAATTATCAGCAATTTTAATCAGGGTTCCCCCCCACCATTCAGAGAGCAAAATGAGAAGTGCCTGTGTTTGTATTCTGCGATGTATTTGAGATAATTAAAAATTAGCCCGTGAAACCAGAGAGATCTTTAGAGTAGCAGCGAGGCTTGGGGCGGCAGCCCCTCGGGCAAACGAACTGGACTTGCATGAGCGCAAACACGAAACCCGAATCCAGCTGCGCGTTTGATTCCCACTGCGACCATTTCACGGTCACCTCTGCTTGGCTGCCGGCCTTGCAGTCGCCAGCCCTGGCCGCGGCCGCGGGCAGCGGGCAAGAAATAACTAAAAATAATCGGCCGTGGAAAGGATTATTTAAGCCTCTCAGAAATGCGTCCTGATGACTGTGCGTGACTGTGCGGTGGCTGCGCTCTCCCGCTCCTGCCTCCAGTTCGGCTCCACTTCGCCGCTGCTGCTTGCAGACTGCAGAGCGCCCCCGCGGCCAGAGGCAGGGGAGGGGTCCCCGCTCGCCGCGCTCCGCTCGCTGCGCGCCCGCCCGCCCGCCCGCCCGCCGCCCGCCTCCCAGGCAGGGAAGGTGAGCGGGCTCCCCGGGACTCGGGCCGCCGGAGAGGGAAGATGAGCCTGCCCGCGCGCCGGCTGCCTGGCTGCGGAGGCTGAGGGCGGGCGCACGGAGGCCGCGGGCTGCGCGTTCGGGGCGCCGGCTGCCCGGGCCCGGAATGAGCTCCCGCCCGCGGCGGCGGCTCTCTGCACCTGCCGACCGGCCGGCGGCCCCCTGAGCCCCCGGCGCCCCTGGGCGGCCGCCCCGCCGGCCCGCTCTGGCCGCAGCCTGGGGCGCGGCGCCCGGGAGCAGGTGCGCAGGAGCGCCGCGCGCGGCCCGCGCAGCCCTCGCCCCGGAGCCCGGGCGCGCCGCGTGCCCGGGCGGCTGGGCGGCAGCGGCGGCGGCGGCGGCGGGCGGGCGGCGGCCCCCGGGCAGGTGGCGAGCGAGCGGAGGAGCCGGGCGCAGCGCGGGGGGCCAGGCCGGCGCGGCGCTCGCGGGAGGCCGGGGAGCAGCAGGGGCATGTGGATACTGGCCCTCTCCTTGTTCCAGAGCTTCGCGAATGGTGAGCCCTTCGGTCGGTGCTGGATTTCATTTCTTGGCTTGACCCGGGGTGGGGGCGGGCGGCGGGGGTCGCCCCGGGCCTCCCGGGGCTGCGTGGACATGTCCGGGCTTTTATTTTGTGAACCTTATTTTCATTTCTTGGGGGAGGAGAGGAGGCTGCGAGGGAGAGAGGCAACCGGGAAAATTGCTCCGTAATCGTTTGAAGGCGCTTTCCTGCGAGTGGGAGCCCCAGTCCTAGGGAGCTGCCTCCCCGCCAGTAAACCCGGGCTGGGGAGCAGGGGCGAAGGGGAGACTCGGAGGGGCCGGCACAGCGCGGTGCCGGCCCGCGGAGGGTCAGTGGGGAGCTTTTGCCTGCAGAGTGGGAGCGCGCAGGGCTTTAAAAACAGGTGTTTTAATTTTGCTAGAATTCACCTCGGCAGCCAGGAAGCCCTGGAGAAAGAGCTGTCCTCTGCCCCCCCCCACTAGCACAGCTCCCCACTGCCATTTATGTAAAAATATGCACTGATAAGCATTACATCATCTGCAATGTTGACAATTTTTTTAAAAAAACACCTGTATAGTTGTAGAAATGGAATCGGTGGTTATAAAGCGCATTCCTCTCCTCCGGCCAGCCACGGTTCCGCCGGGAGCTGCCTCCTTCCTGGCGCTTTGCGACGCTCCTGCTCTCCCCGGAGTCAGACCCAATTAGCGAGTGTGGCTGCACCTTGGGTTGCCTGTCACGCGTAAATGCGAACTTACATGTATGAATGGCTCCCTCTCATTTGGGGCTGGAGCAAATTGTCATCACTTGGCGTTGCCTGGGAGTAGCTACAGCTTCAATTCCCATTTCAGATTTTTGAAACTGATCTGCATAAAATGTATGACTTGCTGACAGGTAAAATTAAACCATTAAGCAGAATCCCCTAAGCAGGGGTGTTGGGGGGAGGGGAGAAAGAGGGGGGAACTGAGAGAGAGAGAGAGAGAGAGAGAGAGAGAGAGAGAGAGAGAAGGAAATCTCGCCCTTGTGAGAAAATGCCAGAAGCCGAGGGGAGGCTGTAAGATTTTCCTGGAAGATGCACAGGGAGGCTGAGGGTTCGCTGCCCGGGGTGCATTTTGCATGGTGCTTGAAGAATCAGCACACCCACAGAACAGAGGAAATGGATAAACTTTGTAAAATTAAACAAAAAATGACAGTGACAAGGGAGAGCTGCAGGGAGGAGCTCCTGGAATTAGCATGGAAATCGCGCTCTGCTCTAATATAACCTAAAGCGAAATGCTCGAAACTTTCATTTTGAGATTTCCCAGCGGGGAAGGATGTCAACAAGTCCTGACATGACACCAGTGTCTCCTGGAGGGCACCGGTGCCTCCTCTGGATCCTCTTGGGAGTTTACCTTGGGGGGGTAGAGCTGCTCTCGCTGGTGTGGGGTGATGGGTCGCTGGCAGGTGGACCCTTGATGCTGCTTGCTAATGGGGACTCCAAGGAGAAGTGAAATGCTCCCCTACATGTTCTGCTGCCACAGAGCCTAGCTCCCCCATCAGGGCCTCCTTCCCTAGGCCCCAGAGGCCGGGGTGATGGGGTGTAGCCCCACATCCACCCGACCAGGAAGGCAGTGTTGCAGGATGACGAAAGAGCCTGGGCTTCCGATTGTCAATCAGTCAGCATCGTTTTTTACAGTTTCACAGTTAGGTAGGACAAAAATAGCATGGAGGAATTTCCGGGAGCGTCTCTGATACGGCGATGTTACATCTGAATGGGACTGTTTAGAAAATCAGCTTTCCTACTAAGATCATCATAAAAGGGTCCTGTTTGGTGGGGAAACTGGACAGGAGCTCAAGGAATCTGCTACATGGAAAACGTGTGCCCAGAATGTGCATGTTCGTCTCTGGGGTCTCGTGCGTGCTATCCCTTTCCCAAGACCCCGAAAGCCTATTGAGAGTCTCTCCATTGCCACGGTGTGAATAGGTCTCCTCACATCCGGTGGGGGCCGTCCGTGCAGGGAGTGTTTTCCGTTGCTGTTGCATGTTGGAGCCTGTCTCCCGGGCCGGGCCCTCTCTTACATAAAGATGGCCCTCTCTTTATCTGCTCAAGCAAAAAAGAGAAAGATCCCCCATCAGCCCAGCCTGACTGTAGAGCTTTAGGCGCGTTCATCTGGGGCTTGGGGGACTCTGGCTTTAAATAGTGTTTTAAGGAATGGCATTCATCACCCCATGCAGAGGACCCTGGAACATGTAGTCCTGTCAAAATAGAATAAGAGTCCAGTTTGGAACGCTGCCTGCTCATAACCATATTTCAAAAATGTGAAATTAAATGGTTTCTACCTGAGTGAGGACTCAGGAAAACATGAGATTCCCCCTCCCCCTCTCCCAGAACTGACATATTTTGGACTACCTTAAATTCGAAAAACCCTTGAATGAATGTGATTAAAAAAAAAAAAAAAAACTATGAATTCTCAGACCTGGGCTGCTGGCCGCGGGGCCTCAACGGCACACTGCTGACATGATAAGCAAATAAGCCATTCGTCAGCCCTTCTGCAGTTTGCTCTTTTGGGGTGCTGGGGAAATTAGGAGCCCGCCACGGAGCTGCATTGTGATGGTAGAAAGCATCTTCTCTCCTGCTGGTGGACTGGGGTGGACGTTTATCTCTGGAAAAAAGCATGGCTGCTGGGAGGCTGCAGGCTGCCTTTGGGGTGAAAAATAGCAGTGAGAGCAGTCCCTTCAGGGGTTAAACCTGGGAATGAATGACCTCACCTGATCAGGTGCAATGCTGGAAGCACTCAACTTGTTCCGCAATGTTCTGGAAACACTGACAGGAGAGCTTGGGACCAGGCAGGGCGGCCGCGGCGGGCCCGTGCAGACAGCCGCACACCCGCGTTGCTGCCTGGCTGAACCCCAGGGACACATCCCGCTGTGTGAGGTTTCGCTCGGGGCAGGGGCGAGCTGCGCAGGCCGAACGACAGTGTGGCAGAGGGGTTCTCTGTGCTGTTTTGCTGTGTCCTTGAGCTTCTGGGTGTCTGCACGAGTGTCCCTGCCGTTGTTCCTGAGCTACGGCATGGCCTTCATCTTTGCTGCTTTGCCATGGCTGGGGAGAGCGAGGAGATGAGGGAGGGTGGGAGAGAGAAAGTGGGGTGCAGCCCATTCCGGCATCACGGACTCACCTCAACAGGGAATGACGCATCTCTAACGCGGTATTTTATTGACAGTCAGAAGCAGACCTTGGGGCACCAATGAACCCTGAGGGGCTTTAGGATATTTTATTTCATTCGTGAAATCGTAGGTGACAAATTCATCAAGTGAACAATTTCAGGGACCCCCTCCCTTCTTTTCTCTCCCTTCTTTTTATTAAGCAGATTCAAATTCTAGCCCAGAATTTTAGGGTACATCTATGATGTTGAGGTCTCTCAAGCTGTATGTGCCTATAAGATGCCGGCTTAGGGGCATGGAAAGATCCAGACCTTTAATAAATGCCGTCCCTCCGCCCCCTCCTGGCTCTCTCCTGGATGCCCCTTTGGTGTGACCGTCCCTGGCTGCTGTGAGATTCAGGAGCTCGCGGGCAGAGGTGCTTCAAGACAGCACATTTTAGGGGAAGTCATTTTGTGCCTGAGAAAAATGGCCAGTGCCAGTCTCCAATTCCAGGACCTCCGCGTAGCTGTCAGTGTCTGATCGCTGATGTGCCGGGATGAGGTGTAATGAGTCCTTCACCCAGAGGCTCCCAGCACTGTGTGCTGAAAGGAGAGATAAGGGGGGGAGGGCAAGGCGGGGGAGGGAAGGTCATTTCATGAAGCAAGACCTGTGAGTGCTGCAGGAGATTGGAAATGCATTTGAAAAATAGGATGGATTTCTCAGTAGCTCCATAGACAGTATCTACAGCACCCAGTGGCCCCCAAGTAGCTGAATTTTGCTGGTGAGATCAGCAGTGGGCCTCCTAGGTAACACACAGGCAGGATGCCACCTATAGCATCAGGGTGGGGGCTCCCCCCAGCAGCAAGTGCTGCAAGCGCTGATCTCTGTGGGGTGCGCTGGCCAGAGCAGGGGAGGGCGGGGCGCCGGTGCAGAAGCCGCCTGGCTTCCTTGGGGGCTCTGCAGAAGGCCCCCTGGCTCTGGGGAGGGCTCCATCCGCAGCCACGGTGGAGGTGGTGCTACCTGCATGCCAATTGCGTCCCTGCCGGAGGACACTAGTGGGCAGCAGACCTCACAAGACTGGTGCTACAAGCCTCGGCAGCGGCAGTGCAGGGCCTGCCTGCCTGGGAGGGGTGCTGCGCCCCACGGCCCCTTCTCCTGTCTCAAGTTCACCCTGTGCCCAGGACAGGTGGTCCAGGCCCCCGGGGAGAGGCAGTGCCCAGCGCCCACGCCTTTGTTTCCTGTTTTGCAGAGGAGGGCTGTGTTCCCCGCCGACGTTCTGAAATCTGGAAGGTGCATGAGAAGGAAAGGAAGTGTCTTGGGGGCTGGGGAACCCCCTGGACGTGCTGTTGCAACCCCTTCCCAAGTGGCAGGGACCCTAGCGCCTTGCAAATGAGGGCAGCGCCAGGAGCTGCCGCCCTGGTGGGCTGACCTTCCAGTGTCATCCCCGAGGCCCACTGCCTCTCCTGCTGGACTCTTCCAGCCCTCTACCAGAGGGCGGAGGGTGCTCTGGGCACGGGGCTCCTGGGCGGGGAGTTCTCCTGCTCCCCCCAGGCAAAGGCAGCACCTGTTTGCCCTGATGGGGTGTTAACTCTTCACGTTCCAGAAAGCTGGACACATCTGTTCTCATCTCTCCTTCCCTCTCACCATCTCCACCGCCATATTTATGTTCTTTTCGTTAGTGTTTTGCAAATATGACAACATTCCAAGTTGCATTTCCCTCACCCAGTGTCTGGGTGAAGATGAGACAATGGGAGTGGAAGATGCCAGCAGCTCGGCTTGCACCCGCTGTGCTGTTCTGAATTCCCGGGGGACACACACGGGGTCCCTCCCCAGGTGGCATCTCCTCCTCCCAGGTGGCAGGGGCAGGTAGCTCAGTGGGGGCCGTAGCTTCTGCCCAGGCGTCCCGAAGGGCTGGCTGGGTGCAGAGACCTGCTCCCCACTGTGGATGAGCCGAACCCTCTTTTCCTAAAACCTCACTGGTCCCTTGAGCCTGCCCAGGACCACCTGTGCCTGTTCATTCTGTACCTGGCAGGTGACTGCTTCCCTCACGCTTCACGCAGGCTCACCCTTAGTGCTGAGCAGGTGCCCGGAGCGGGTGGGGGTGGGAGGGCAGACGGGCCTGCTGCCTCTCTCTCCCGCCTCTGCCTCGAGCTCCCAGCCCTCCCTCCCCTGCTGGGGACGGACGAGTGTGCCTTTGCCGCCCCAGGCTCCAGCTCCAAGTTCAGCGAGAGCCCGGGACCCCTGGGTTCCCGCCACCCCCTCCCAGGCCCCTCCACGATGGCTGACGGGGCGTCGATTTTCTGGAAATGCGCCTGGGACATGTTCTTCTCTTTTCCAAAATGGACACACAGCTGGAAGAACCCAGGGATAACTCAGAGCGGCACGAGGACCAGACCCTGTGTTGGGGGTCTCCTGGGGTGGGTGGGTGAAATGGCACGGAGTTGAGCCCTGAAAAGCTTTGGGGCCCTTGTCCTCAGTGCTGGCTGCCAGGTGGCCATTCAGAAACCCGCCCAACGTCTGCTGCCCCGTGGCTTTCCGAAAACCAGTCAGACATCAAGCGGACACACGGGGGTCCCCGGGAATTCGCTTCTTCACCAAAGAGCCGTCTGGGACTTCAAAACAGAGCTCGGGATCTCAGCCTTCATGGCCTTTGAAAAATTCACACTACTATTTCCTTGCGTATCCCAGGGGTTTAGGAGAGTGTCATCATCTACTTTTTCTCATTTTGCAGCAGAACCAAATGTAAAAGTTGGTGCCTTCATCAAAGTGCTATCAGGGTGCTAGGAAACGAATAAGTTTACTGGGTATCAGCATTTTGATTTTTATGCAGATGCAGTCATCGGCTCAGGTGTTTCCTCCTGAGCAGCCTGTGTGACTTCTGTTTTTGGAGATCTCTATGTGTCCCCTGCTGGTAATACTGGAGATTTTTGAAAAAAATCATTCCATGGGATGAATTTGGGGTTATTAAGCCCTGGATCGTGTAACCACGTATGACGGTTTCATAGAGAGGGGGTGCCTGGGGCTGGCAAGGTACGTGATGGGCAGAGAGCGGGAGAGAGGCTGCTACACAGACAGACAGAGCGACGGATTAATGCGTCTTGCCTGCATCCCCGTCTAAGTTATTTTTACGCAGAGACAGTGAGTAAGATTTAAGAGTGAGCAGGCAGTCCTATTTATAGAAAGCTGATTTAAATGCAGCAGCTGAGAGAGAGAGAACTGAAAACATAAGCGATCGCCTCCCTCCCACGTCCCGGCCTGGACAGAATCTAAGACCGCCAGCCCTAGTTGGAATGTTGAGGAATCACTTTGGACTCTGCAGAAAATTCTAGAAGTGCTCTCATCTGTTTTGGGAGGGGCTTGGAGATCCTGTCTATTATTTAGACTTGGGGCTCGGGTGGATCTGGGCCAGGCCTGACAGCGGCGGGAGGATGTGTGTGGCAGAGCCCGCTGAGTCTCCCAGGCAGCAAGCTTTGCCTCCTAGAAGCTGGTCAACAGCAGACGAGCGGGAGGTCAGACTCGGCTTGCGGGTGTCAGTCGTGTGATGATGAGAGACAGGTGCACCTTTAGGGTCTGTGACATCACAAGCTCTTCATGTGAGCCAATACTTAAATTCTGGACATTTCCACGGCGCGCTTTGAATCGGTCGGTCCAGAAGGGCAGGCGATGAGGCCACAGGCTGCTTGGTTGACATGGAGGTGACAGGCTCACTCTTAGGAATGGGGCGTCCTTCCCGGGGTGGCTTCTGCTCCTGGGAACGTTTAGGCTCCAAGTGGTGCTCGTTTTCTGTTAAGAATCCTTGGAAATCTGGACACAGGCCAGGCTTGACCTGCCCCAGCCTGGAGCCTTCTGTAAAATGGGTCCTTTTGCTGCCGTCTCCCCAGTTGGGATGGACATGTCTGATGGGTGCAGAAGGGGCTTTGCACTATTCCCTAAGGATTTTGATCCGTCGGGACTGTCCTCTGGGGGTGCTCAAACAAAGCACCAGGACGCAGAGTTAAGCCTGGGCTGACACGGAACTGAAACAAATCTTGCCCACTGTAGTAAACGTGGCGCAAACTGGCGCATAGTCCTTTCCAGAGCCCAAGCCCTCAGCCTGCTGGACGCTTCTGCAGTACGCAGGGGCGGGGATGCTTGCAGTGAGGACGGGTGGCCTGAGGTGCCCCAGTGCCTGCCTCCTCAGGGACAGTCATGGAGGTTCTGCCGTCTGGGCTTCGGGCTGGCGCGAGCAGGTGGCTGAGGGCACAGGTGCGGATGGACGTGGCTGAGTCCACGGGGAAGCCACGTTCCTGGGCACGGCCATGGCTAGGGACACACTTCCTGCTGAGTCCTGCTGCCGCTGAGTGTGACACTGACTTTTCTCGTGGGTCCTGTGTTGTTTTTTTGCTTCACTTACCACGTGAACGTCAGGGCAATGGGGAGATTTCTACAGCCCTGTCTTAAGGATTGCAGGCAAAGCAGGAAGGTAATTAGAGACATTGCCGTGCTAAGTGTTTCCCATTTTATTGCTTTTTTCCCTACGTGAAGGACCGGAGCTCTGTTGTGGAAACTTTGGAGTAAACATGGTTTCTCATTAGAGAAGCTCGAGATGGTTTCTTCTCCCCACAGTAACCCCACCGAGGCTTGATTTGATCTCGGGCTCCCATTGGACATTCAGACTCCCCGCTCCCAGTCTGCTTAATTACAGTGTTTATTTCTTAATATCAGTTGTAGAGCATTTTTAATAACTGAGTTGTAGCTGCCAGCGTAGAAATAACAATGCTTTGTAATATTACTTGGGAGACTCCTGTTGAGCTGAAGGCCCCCCAGCCCCGCCAGCCCCATCAGCCGGCTCTGCTAGGGGCCGACACCCTCGTGAGGGCCGGGCTGGTGTGTCTCCCCTGCTGGACCTGCTCACGGCCGCTTCCTGCAAAGGACAGTCCTTTGTCCAGTCTGCTGAAAAGGAAATGTGTAAAAATGTGAACTAGTCCCCCGGAACCGAATCCTTCTTTCGTCACTACTCAGGTTGGTCATACCCCAGCTAGTGGTCACCGCCTGGCACCTGGACAGCAGGTGTCACTGACCGGCGCGCTCCTGTGCTCTCCGCCACCAGCATCACTGGCTCTTACATCCTCGGGGGCCACCGTCTTCCTGTTCCCTCGTCGGCTTTGGAGAGCTTTGACCCGGCGTCGTCTCCGTCTTTGGGTCCTTTGATGGGGGCTGCTCCATGTGTGTCTTGTGGGTCCACAGCCCCAGCCACACACCCTATTGTCATTCATAGTCACGAGAGGCCCCCCCTTCTCCCCGCCGCCCCGTCTCCCCCATCACTGAGTATGGCAGGATGGCGGCTTTAGATGTCTGTGGCGACAGGAACCTGGGGGCGAAGGGAGCAGAGGGTGTGGGGGGCTTAAGACTTTGGAGGAAGGACCCACATCTGGATGGCAGCGTGGGGGAGGGAGGAGGGCCGTGCGCCGCCTCCTGCTGGGGTCGGCGAGGCCTTGAGCCGGCTGCCTGGACCTTCCCGGGGGAGGGCGGGGCCCCTGGTCCATGTGTGTCTCGTGGGTCCGTCACCAGCCGCACACTGGTCCCCAGTGGCTGGCGAGCCTGGGGTGGGGCAAGTCACGGAAACTTCCTGGGGAGATGAGGTTCCCCCTCCCTCATCGGAGAGCTGATGTCGGAGCCGTTTGGGGACAGGCTGCAGTTTGGAAAGCTCCGTGAGGACTTGGGCAGGTTGGGGAGAGAGGCGGGAAGGGGAGCTGGTCCCAGGGGAGGCCCTGAGCAAAGCTGGTGTGACCCGCCGGGGCCTTCGGACTGGGCCGCCGCTTGGGGGCTGTGGCCGTGTCTGCTGTGGTGTGCGCAGGAGCCCTGGGCTCTGTCGTGCGTGTTATCGTGCGGCTGCGTGTGCTTTGCTGGGGGACTCGTTGCACTGTGCCTCGTCTCCCAACGCCTCTCTGCAGCTGGAGCCTCAGCAGAGAACCCTTTGGCGCCCGAACGCACCCGTGTTGCCCCAAGCGAGAGCCCAGCAGCTGGGTCCCTGTGTCGGGCAGGTGAGACGTCCCTCTCGTCCCAGGCGGTCAGACAGGCCGAAGAGGGTCTCTTCGCAGGGGGCCTCGGCTGTGACGCCAGCCTGGTGTCACACGCCCTGGCCGAATGCCGAGGCACAAGCTCCTCCAAGACTCCCTTGATGAAACAGTTCAGAGATGGTTTGCTCTCTGGGGTTTTCTTCGACCCTTCTAGTAGGCAGATGGCCCACGTTGACTGCATTTACATGCGGAGTGTGTGTCATTACGTTACGTCGTCCTAAGGAGAGAAAATGGCGTCTCAGGACACGCCTGCTTTTTCGGCCTCGTCACCTGTATGACAAAATCGAGGACGATCGTCAGCGGCAAGTTACTCTCCAAACACCGCGTCCTTGATTTTTGAGCTAAAATAGCCCCGAATGTGTGCTGGTGAGAGGCCTAAATTCAGAACGTTAAAAATATCTCTTTGTGCCCTGAGATCCTATTTTAGATGATATTAAAAATAACTTTCCTCCTAGACATCTTAAACAAGTTTGATGTTATAATCCTTTGGCGATTTTATGCGAGTCACTATAGAAATTTTCAGAGAGGCAGTTCGGCGTTTTCGCTTTGGAAGACAGCGGACGAGACACTGAGCTGAAGACAGGCACTTCTGCTTACTCAGGCCCGCACGGATCGGGCTGGACATTGCTCCTGGGGCCACGGGCAGTGGGCAGCGGGCAGCAGGCAGCGGGCTCCTCTGTGCTCCCCTACAAGGGCACGGCCCTCCTGGGGTTCGTAGGGAAGATGCCAGGTTAAAGTAGCTCCACAGGGGCTACCAGCCCTGCCCAAGTGCTGTGCAGACTGTTCTCTGTAAAACTCAGTAGCGGGCCAACCTTTTGTCATCACTCCCCGTGGAAAGGGCAGAAGTGTTCCTGCCACTAGTATGCGTGGCCCGTGTGCGTGCGTGTCTCATGTGTTCTCAGAACCTAGCGCCTTTACCCACAGCAAGCATTTATTACTCATTTAATAATCAGGGGTGGGGTGGGTGTCTCCATAGGTGCGGACTGTAGTTGAGGGGTTTTGCTATCCCAGAGCGGGGACCTCCTGCCTTCAACCGCCTCCTTCTTCCTACCTTCCACGGTGGGAGCGGCTGGGGAGCTGCTTGCGCCCTCAGGCTGGGGGCTTCTACTGCCTCCAGGTCCCAGATGGCTGCTGTCATGGGAGCAGGTAGAGGGACACCCCCGGGAGTCCAGGGGTGCAGGCAGGGGAGGTGGGTGCCCCATCTCTGCTGTTGCTTATGGGGTGTGTCTCTCTACGTGTGTTAAGATGTTGGGCTCATCACTGTTTCCACTGAGAGGGTTGCTTTGGTATCTCAGGGACTCTAGGGGGGTTTGTGGTTTGTGGTGTTAACACATTTAGGAAGTGCTTTCTGATATGAGAACCCAGGAGCGCTTGGGGGAGCACAATTAGGAGCCACAACCACCGGCAGGTGGCTCTGAATGGGTGTCCACCCCAAGGCGCGGTTCCAAGAGCACGGCAATGAGGGGATTTTCTTTACATCTGTCACTTTTGCCTTCACTGACATTTCATTGACATTAAGTGGGGTAGTCTGGTGACCAGAAACCCAAGTATTTAGAATATATATAGTTTCTCTTGTTTGCTAGCAAAATGTGTGTGTTTTGACCGGGCTGGGACTTGGGTGACAATGTGGTACAACAGGTGTATCAGTGGCCCCACCTCCTCTCAGAACCGAGGGACCGCAGGGTAAATATCTGCTCAGATCTGCCCTTCTCCTACTGGGGACATTGTGCAGTTCATTTGAGGGGATAAAAATCTCTTGTATTGCTTTCTTCCCATAAAAAAGAGTGAGAGTAAAAAACAATGCACATTTACGGTCATGCCTCCAAGAAATGTGTCTTGTGTGGGTTTCATCCTGGTTGATGCAGTATCATCGCGTGTGTCACACACTTGGTGGTTCAGCCCACTCCCCCCTACAAGGCGGCTTGGGGGTAGCCTGTTGGGGACCCCAATATTTGTGCTGTCCATTGCTGATGGAACAACATTCAGTGAGACAGGACTCTAGCGAACCCTGGTGAAGTGGGGACCCTTGTCTTGCCAAGCTGTGTGCACTGGGCTGTTATTAGTGATAAGGTGTAAGTCACTTTACTGTTGAGGAGTATTACTAGGAATAATGATGATAATGTCGCTAACACTGGTCAACAGCGAGAACACAACTGACTTAAAAAGGCCCTAATCTGTAGTATCTTGGTGTGATGAACATGAATATAACCCTGAGAATTTTTTATTAGCTCTCATTTTGAAGATATTTCATATAATTCATTTTAATATGTTTTACTGTATAAATTTATCCAGTAGTACTGCAACAACATCCTAAATCAGCCTAGAATGATGTCATATTGTATTGCATTGCATAATACCATCATGCACACATCATCCAGAGTGGATTGCATCATTTTCTGATGCAATGCCATACTACTGCCAGGTGGCTGCTGAAGTAAGCTGATGTCAGCAGTGCACTATAGAAAACCTGGTCAGAAAGGTTGAGCATTGAAAATATTTCAGACTTTGTGCGAGACAGTTTAAACTACTGTTCCATAGAACTGTTATTATTTCATCCATTTAGGCACAATACAGAACAGTAATGCCTCGAAAGTGCGTTAATAGCGTGGACAATTTCTGCTCTATTAGTGGGGAAGTGACATTTGACAACCAGAAGAAAAGTTTCACTTCTCAAATGAAGAAGGCTTATGATCTTTACTTTAGATGCAAGGTTGGTGACCAAGACAAGCCTTGGGCCCCGCATATATGCTGTGCTACATGTATAGCACAGCTTTCAAGGTGGTTAAATGGCAAAAGACCATCCATGCCATTTGCAGTCCCCATGGTGTGGAGAGAGCCAAGCAACCACATAAAAGACTGTTACTTCTGCTTGGTTCCTCCTCTTTCCGGCAGAATAACGAAGCCAAAAAAATCAAGAATAGTCTACCCAAACATTCCATCTGCATTGAGATGACCGGTTCAACAACTTGCTGCAGGGGGATGTGAAACAAGCATGGAATCTTTTCGCCTAGTGTCTACAAACTTTCTTGGGAATGTTAGGGCAGAAAACTACAAGGAACTAGTAGAAGACATGCTGATGCAGTATCAGAAACTTGGCTGCACTATGTCTGTAAAGATCCACTTCCTTCATTCCCATCTGGATTTCTTCCCTGAAAACTGTGGTATGGTTAGTGATGACCATGGCGAACATTTTCATCAAGATACCGCATCCATGGAACAAAGATACCAGGGAAAATGGTCCACTCCGATGCTGGCTGACGACTGCTGGCCACTCCCCAGAGATGCTCCTGGACAGCTGTACAAGAGACAAGCGAAGAAATCTAAGAAGTAGTCTATGACTTGATTTTTTACAGGTATTAACCGTAGGCCTATTACTACCGGCATGCATTTTGTGGTGCAAACATCCATTTATTGCAGAGTACAAAAAAAACTAGAGCCAAAATTAGAATTTGACTGTCCTATCATGTTGAACACATACAAAATGATAGGAAATGACTAATTTTATTTCAGTAACATGACTTTTGTGAAAATTTGTTGACCAGTGATTAGCATGCATTTCGTGATATAAACATCAATTTATTGCAGATCACACAAAAAAACTAAAGCCAAAATTAGAATTTGACTATCATATTCATGTTGAGCACATACAAATTGATAAGAGATGACTAATTTTATTTCAGTGATAGGACTTTTGTAAAAATTCGTTGACCAGTGTAATAGTAGCTGATGCTATTTATTGCTCAATGGGAGGTCCTACTTTAGGCGTTGATGGTATTTTCCATAGTGCTCAGAGCTGGTGGATGTGACTGCTTTCACCGTGGTCGATAAGGTGGGACTGAGCGAGTGCTGTGCCACACGGCTCTGAGATGGTCAAGCAAACCTAAGCCTGTGTCCATGTATGCCCCCGGGCGGTGGGGCCCGCTCCTCCTCCAGTGGGCGAATGAGAATGCTTTTCTCACCTGGGCATGCAGACCATGCCCCAGGGTTTGGGGAGGTGGGGGGTTGGCTTGTGGTCAGGTGGGACCTGGGGGGTATGTGACGTCATGCTTTCTTCCCACCAGGGACCCCCAGTCTTGCAGACAAAGCCACATTTATTCATTTGACTTTCTTTGAACGTTGAAAGGATCATGTTAAATTTGCTTTAAAAGTTGAGCGATCAGGAATTTTTGGAGAAGTGAGATGCCAGCCTTTGAGATTCGGCGCATCTATTCCTGAGCCGACCGTCAATTTCCTTGCTCTGCAAATATCAGACTGAAAATATCTTTTGCAATTGTTAATTGGAGACTGAAATCGGATGTGAGTTTTGTTTTGGCTAAGGGGGGGGGGGTCTTATGAAAAAAGACCCAAATCCGTTGTATTATTACAAGTCTGAACCTGTCGCCATAGCTGAATTTCTTTACTGACGTTTTCCGGGACCTGGGTTGGAAAACTTTGGAAAATGCTCCTACTTGCAGAGCCAGCGGGAGGCCGCTGTGGCGTGCGTGTGCACATGTGTCCCCGGGGTGCTGACACTGTCCTCGGGCCCCTGGGGACGCCCAGACCGTTGCTCACACACGATGTACTTGCTGTCTGTGGGGCTGGGCGGGGCCTGCGGGGTGGGTGGAATTAGCGCAGTTATGCTGGAGCCTCACTGCCCCAGTACCCTTGGCCTTGAGCTGGCAGCTGCAAGGCGGCCCGAGTCTGCCGTCTGGGGGATCGTGAGGTGTTCTGCATGCTGCGAGGGGCTCTCCGTGCCACGTTCTGGTCCACACATGATCTGGGAGCCTGTCACGATGTCCAGCTTCACCCCACTCCTCCCCCATCTCACGAACTGTGGGCGGTGTCTCTGGGGCCCAGCTGCAGGGAGGGGAGCTGTTGGGTCCTCTCTACTGCCTGGGACACGCCAACAGGCTCACCTTTCTCTGGAGTGCTGAATGAACCCCTTATGGTAACTGCTGAGACAGACTGAGCTGCTCTGTGTCCCGGCACTGAGAGACGTGCTTTCTTGCAAGATTTCATTTGAACGTGAGGTACTTATTCCTCTCATCCTCACTTTACACTTGGCGGAAACCAAGGCTTACAGAGGTGAGGTGACTGCAAGGTCCTGGGTCCTCTAGTGAAAGCAGGATCGAACCTGGGCCGTGGAATTCCAGACCACCTGCACCTGAGTCCCCGCTGACACCCAGGTAATGGGCCCCCGCTGTGGGCAGCTTCCTGTACTAGTCTTGTTTGTGATAACACTTATTTCCAGGACTGGAAGTCATGGCTGTGAGGGGCCAGACAGCAAGCATTGCTTTCCCAAGATTTTTAGAACATTCTGGAAGTGTGGTTGGTTTGTTTAATCACATTTCCAGAACCTCCACCCGCTCTTGAGGCAGGAGGCTCATCCGTGCCTTTCCAAGCAGGTGCTGAAGTCCTGTTCCCAAGCACGACCCCTCTGCCTCCCACACAGCAGGGGCCGTGTCTTAGCTATTTCCGCAGCCTTGAGCTAAAAATGGAACCCTCCGAGTTCTGGCCCATCTCATCACAGGCTGGTTTCGGCTCCAAACCTCCTTTTCTCAGAGGCTTTAGACTTTAGGGTATGCCAGAGCGGCTGGGCTCCCTACCATATTAGTAGATGTAGCATGAGTAGAAAGCATCTCTCTGGTTGGCCTCATTTTAAGGGATGGCCACCAAGTAGGGGTTAAGTCTCAGTGCTGTCCCCGCTGTTGCGTGAATCCGATCCCCGGCCAGGGAGCTTCCCCCAGGGCTCAGCCGACCTCCTGTCTCCCTGCTGCTCCCCTCAGCAGTGGATTTCAGAGGATCCGCCTGTTCTGCTCCCCGCTCTGTCTCCGGGAAGTCCTCTCACCCCACCCCCGCACCTCTGGCCTGCACCCCAGCTCTACAAAATCAACGAGTCAACCTTTAAGGCATGACCACCAGCTCGGTGTTCCTGCTCACCTGTGGCCTCAGGTGCGTCCTCTTTTGTGGGAAAATGATTCGCCCCTTCCTTGCCCTCCGGGACCTTCGTCTCCTCTTCCCTGCCCAACCCCGGGAGTGACCTTATTTCATGGGAAGGACCAGCGAGGCCCCTGGCCGCTGCCCTGCAGGTCACTTGGTGCGTGTCCATGCTGTGTTGGCTGCTTCCTTTCCACCTGGGGCTCAGTGAGGGGCTCGCCCGAGGCTGAGCCCACAGCTGCTTGTCATCACAGCCCCAGTGCAGGCCACATGGGGCTGCCCAGGGATGGGGGGGGTCGCTGGAGCTGTGGGGTTGGGGTGGGGGCCCCCATGCTCTTGGGAGGAGGCGGTAGGCCTGTTTGAGTAATTCTGTGGCTGGCAGCAAGTGGGATCCTCCACTCAGTATTGGGGGATCCTCCACTCAGTATTGGGGGGCTGGTGCTGAGCCTTGATGAGGAGACCGGCTTGGCTGGGCCTTGTCTGTGGGCGCAGAGGCAGAGAGAACTGGCGGGTAGGCAGCTGGAGACCCTTCTGATTGGACCGTAAGTCCTGGCAACATATGCCCCCCAACTTCAGCCCCCCACTATGCCCACGTTCACCCCTGCACTCCCCAGGAAGGGCAGCAGAGTCCTGTTCTGGTCCAGGGGAATCTGCCGTCCACTAGCCCCACACTAAGGACACTCCTCCCACGTGTGGGCTGCCCCTTGGGGTTCTCCCAGCCCCCCTCTTTCCTGGCTGACACACCAGCCAGTGTCACCCCTCCCGTAAGCACAGTAGAGACCGCCCACCCTGGTCATTTTCCTCCCTGGCTTTGCTCACCCTCTTCAGTGCAGCAGCTGGAGAGTCCCCTGGCCAGGGCCCCGCAGGCCTCGGCTCGGAGCGGCCTGCACTGAGCTGACCCCACAGCAGAGCCCCTACCCAGTGCCCCCCACGCCTGGCCACATGGTCCAACACTGCCGTGGCGGCTGGTGTGCGGGGAGGCGGCGCCGGCGCATGCCCCCGGCCCCTCGGCCAGGCCCGCGTGTCCTCGCGTTCCCGGGGCGGGTGCATCCCTGTGCGCTCAGCCGCCCCCGACCCCACGGCTCGCTGTCCTGGAAACGCCCCGATCCCAGAGCCGCGTGCTGCCTCCCGTGCACCTTGCTGGTCTCTTCTCGCCTTTGCCGACTTGCCTCGGTCGCTCGCGCTGCTGACACCCAGGCTTAGTTCTCGGCCTGGGCCCTCGCGCCCCTCCCCCATCCCCGCCCCTGCAGCCGCTCCGGGCAGAAACGCTCCGGAGTTTCGCCTCCGCCTGGACATCCTCCCACCCCTTCTTCTCGCGTCTTTGTCGCCCGCAGCCCGCTGCTCCTCGGCGACTCTGTCCTTAGGTGTCCCACGCGAGCCCGCACACCCTCATGGCTCTTCCTTAGGACACGCCCAGCCGCTGTCCTGGGCCCCGGCTGTCCGCGCGCTGCAGGCCCACCAGTGGCAGGTCCCTCCGGCACCCCCTGCTGAAGGCGCCGTCGGCCCGCGCTGAGCCCGGACAGGGCCCGTGGTCGGGCTTAGCGCGGGACCCACGCGGCCTCTGCTGCCGCCCCGGGGCCTGTGGGCGCCCCCACCCCCTGAGCCTGGCCGTCTCCTGTCCCGGAGACCCCGCCCTGTTTTTCTTCCCAGGCGCTGTCTGTGCCTCTCTGCCCAGTGTCACCTCCAGGCGCACCTGCCATGCGCCCTCGGCCCGGGCCCGGGGAGTGCCACCTCCTGCCCGCTGGGTCTCCCGCAGCACGGGGTGCCTGGAGGACGCGCTCGCTCAGCCCGTCTGTCTGCCGCGCGCCCCCAGAGCCGCCGCGGGCCCCAGGCCGGACGCCCGCGCTGAGCCAGCAAGCGCTGCCTAGAGGCGCGCTGGTTCCGCCAGGTCCGCCTTGGATTGCGGATGGCGCCGTCGCGGCTCTCCAAGGCCACTGCGCGTCCTGCCGGGGGATTTTCCACTCGGACCCACTCCTGGCGGCCTAACGGTGAAAATACCCAAGTTGAGATAGCTTTGCAGAGTATTGAAAATATCTTTGTGGAAAATCTTTGCTGACATCTTCGTTGCGTTGCTACCAGCAATTACAGGGCGGTGGGGGGAGTGCAAAGATGCCCCGTTCCTCGGTTTTCTGGAGGAGGCTACCAGGACGCACTACGCGCGCTCGGCCCTTGCGGGGTATACGGAGGCGACAGGTGTTCCGCGCCCCCGCCATCAGCATCCGTGATCGGCACCTGTGGGCCTACGCGCGGGCTGGCGGCGCCTGGAGCGTGGTGCGGGCGCGTGAGTGGGGCACCTGGGCCAGGAGGCGGAGCTGGTGAGTCCGGGGCGGCAGAGGAGGGGGCGGAAGACCCTAGGCAGAGCGCAGCAGAGACCAGCGGGGAGGCCACGGGAGGCGCCAGGAGCCCAGGGGCTGGGGGTCCCGCAGTCTCCGGGCCCCGGCCCCCCAGCCTGCCCTGCGCCTGGTCGCCTCACTACAAATGCTGTGGAAGGATCATGAAAAGCCTGAAACAGCCACCGGGGGCCCCAGGACTCCCCTTTCCCGTCTGCGGGATCCGTGGTGAGTGCCCCGGGCCTGCTGCTGCTGCAGCCTTAGAGCGGTGTGGGGTAAATGAAGGAGGCATCAGGATTTTCCTGCCCTGCTGCCATTAGGGTGAATGCTGGCACCTGCGGTCTTGCACGCGTGCCTGTGGTGGCGTGCTCATGCGTGCGTGTGCGTGCGCAGGTGCACCTGGGCCCGGAGGCCGAGGCTATGTGAGGGCGGCGTCTCAGATGTGGGAGAGCTCAGTGGGGCCACGAGAGCTCCAGAGGAGGGAGCCGCCAGAAGCGGTGGAAGAGGCAGAGGTGGCAGCAGCAACAGAGAGCCCAGAGGAAGTGAAGGTTTGCGGGGGTGGGGGCTAGGAGGCCAGCGAGCCTTCTGGTCCCCGGCCCCCCAGCCCGCCCTGGACCTGGCTGCCTCACTGCAGAAGGATCATTAAAAGCCTAAAGAGCCGCCGAGGGCTCCAGGCCTCCTCCTTGCCCGTCTGCATGAATTATGGGAACCTGCATTGGTGCCAGGCTGGTGCCACAAGCAGGATTCCGTGTGGCCCATCACCGCATCTCCAGGCCCGAGGGCAGAACCTGCCGCACAGGGGGCTCGTGAACATTTGTTGAATGAATAAATGAGGGAAAACCGCCCTGCTGAGGACTGAGGAGGAAAATGCCGCCCCCTCCTCTGTAAGTGCTGGCGAGTCGCACAGACGGGACAGGCTCACGGCCACTAAAGGGCAGGATGCAATGACGACCCCCGCACTGGGCTTTCAGGAACGCTCCGTCGCGCACAGCGGCGAGCCTGTTTGAAGAGGGCTTCTAGGGGGCGGAGCTCGCAACCCTGAGCTCTTAAGGTGTGTGTGTTTTCGATGGAGCAGTGAGTGGCAAAGTGACTAGCAGAGAGCAGGAGCTTCCAGATGAGGAGAGGCCGGCAGCTCCCTCAAATTTCGGTGCAAAGTGGTCGTGGGAGACACAGCTGAAGGCAGGTGCAGGAGTGACACGGCGGCGCTGCAACTCCAGTGCACGCGTGGGTTCAGATTGGAGGTTTACCCGTGAAAATCACGCTCTCAGGTCAGGTGAGTGAGCCGTGCTGGATTTGGGTGTGGGGCCCAGGGATGTCCGCAGAGCCGAGAGCCTTGGGGGACAGTGCCCAGGCCAGGGCTGTTCTCGTAGGAGGGGAGCCGCCTGCAGGGTAGGTGCAGGGTGGCCGGGTCCCACTGAGGGAGGGTGGGCTCAAGGGGCAGCTGGGTGGGATCATCCGCACCTGAGACGGGGGAAGCTAGGTGTCCGCCTTCCCACCAGGGCCTGTCCCCTGAGTTCATTGGCCAGTGAAAGGCAGGTTCGTAGCTTCACACACTTGGTAATTGTCCCTTTATTTGGAGACACTAGAGAATCTGCCTGCCTGCGTGCTGAATGGCAGGATGGCGTCCCCAATGGGGTTCGGTCGCACTCCTTCCAGTCCCTGCTGCGGTTTGGTTACCGCCCTGGAGCCCAAGAGAGGCTGAAAACATAACCAGGGCATGAACAGAGCAAGCGCCCACCCCCAAGATTAGCTCTTCAACTTAAATCAGCAATAGCAGGTTGATTTCTTCTAGCTAGGTCTCTCTTGAAAGCAAAGCATGCACAAATTTAGCATCGCTGTGAGTAGAGTCACAGTCTGTTATTTTGTAGATGATGTACCTAAACTTTTGTTCCCGCCAGGGTGGACCTGATTAGGTTCTAAGGCCTCCAGGAGAGGAAGGATTAACCAGCCACATCCGGTGTGTAGCTGTCAGGCATGTAAGCAGGCTGCTTTCGGATGCACCAGTAAAGATGCCACGTCCCACATACCCAGGGCCCTTCTTTAGACACCATGCCCCCTAGCATGCTGTGGTTGGGTTTGAAAAATGCGGTTAACAATGCATTTATTTCATGGTGTGAGTTTCTGAGGTCTGTCTTATTAAACAAGTTGAATACGTTGAATTTGGATTGAGCAGGGTCCACTTAGTGTAACTTCAACCTCTAAATAATTTGCAGCTCCGTGCAGCTCACGGGGCTTGGTGCTTTTTGAGTGAGTCATCTCTTTCCTCTTTCTCTCTCCTCATCTTCTTCTCAGGCACTCCCTCAGCCTGTGCATCCTCAGATTAAGGATTATGCTTGTAAATAGTTTACTAGACTTGTTCTTTAATGTACTGGTTGAGTCACATTTTTAAAACTGGAAGTTAAGAGGGGGGGGTGTCTCTGCACGCACTATGGGTGTCTACACCCCGTGCTCATCTGCGTGTGGTCTGTGTTCTCGTCTGTGTTCACGCACGATAACGGGAGCAGCCGGCATTATCAAGTGGCCGGTCATCTGTCTAGATGGCACTGGTGGCTGGTCACACAAGCAGCATAAGATCACCAGGGTGACCCTAGGAAGAGAATACTTCATTAACTTGATAGTCACACCACTTATTTTATGCCCTGTGGGAATGTGGAATAAGACAAGAAAAGTACCAAGATGACTTCTGTTCTTAAGGAGTTGCCATTTCACTAGGAAATCAAGCGCAAAGAAAGACTTTTTTCCTAGGATTTATTTATGCTTACAAGAGCTGGGGTGTGGGCCAGAGGTGCGGGGGGTGTGAGAGGACTCCCCAGAGACAGAGTGGGGAACAGAACAGGTGGATCCACTGAAACACACTGCTGAGGGGAGTAGCGGGGAGACAGAAGGGGTCTGCTGCGCCCTGGCTGGGGATCAAACTGAGGCCACAGTGGCTGCCGATAGCTTCACAGTGCTGAGACTTAACCCCTGCGCCCCCAGGGAGGCCCCCAAAAAAGGTCTTTCTAAAACTGAGGTATTGTAAATTACTAAAATGATATAAACTGGGTACTCTAATTTTGTTAGATGAACAGAGAGTTGCTGATGGTTCAGTAAAGATGCTGCATTTAAATCAGAGGAGGGACAATCTACTGGCTGAGGTCGGGCGGGTCCTTGGGGAGCAGGGATGCAGCAGCACCCTTGGGTTCGAACCTGCGCTGGGCGGCAGTGGAGGGAGGGGCTTGGCAGCAGCGCACCTGCCCCGGCATGTGCGCACCTGCGTGTGTATGCACTTGCTGGCTTGCATCATGGGCTGCGAACCGCACCTTTGGAGCTGAGCCCCGAGCGGGAGGCCAATGATGCAGACACACGCTTCAGCAGCAGGCCCCTCGCCCCCACACCTCTGCCAGACCCCGCCTGTGGGGTGGGGCGTTTGGAAACGGCCAAAAACACTTCCATAGGACGCTCGCTTGTGACAGACAGCTGCGGTGTGTAGGGTGTGGCACTTAGAGCTACTTCAGAGCCCGGAATTGGCATTAAGTCTGTGCAGCATATGAAAGGCTTTAGCTGAAGGCAGGAGAAGGTAACAGGGAGAAGGAGACAAGAGTTGCCCAGTGCGTTCCCTGCGCTTAAAACGCAGCGCTCGAAAAACCCACGGGCTCCCCCGAGTCTGACAGCAGCCTTGTGCGTGGTCCCTGTGGCCGGCTGTGGTCCCTGGGGCCGGTTAGCCTCCGCTCCGTGGCCTCCTTGTGGCACAGACGTAGGGGTTCACACGGCACATAGAACCCGGAAAGGCAAAGGCGATTTTGCCAGAAGCGGGTTCTCATCCCCCTCCGTGTGGACTGTCCAGGAACAACAGACCTTTCATCACCAGTCAGAGAGGTAACTTCCGAGACCTTCACCTTACCCTAATAATAAACAAACAGGACTCACGTTTAGTTTCCCGAGTTGGGGAGATGCTTCTAGCCCTTCTGCCCAGCGCCCCAACGCCCCAGCGCCCCGCCGCAGCCCGCCTTTCCTGAAGGGGACCCGCTCCTAAGGGGGACTTTGCTTCCTCAGTCTCCTTCCTAACGGGGTGATTCTGTTCTTTCCATTTCTCCTGGGGGAGCTTGTTAAACGTGTGTTTGGGAAGAATATTCTGGAGCAATGGGAATGTGGGAAGACCTAGAGAAGCCTGTACTCGGAGATCTCTGAGCTGGTCCACGGTGCGAGCAGATGAGACCTGAGCTGAGCAGACAAAGGGAACATTGAACGATGCCCCGACTGGCAGGCCGACTTGCAGGGTGCAAAATGTCCGAATGACGAGTTGACAAAGTCAGAATGTTGAAGATGAGTCGAGAAATGGGACGAAGCCTCAGTGCCACGTTGGGGTCCAGGCCCAGACGGCGGCCAGTGGGTTCTGAACAATTTGCTTAGTGAAAAGCATCAGACCAGCCGCCTGGGCCGCGGCCGGGGAGTTCCTGCTTCGGGGTGCGCTCGCGCACCCACGGCTGAGGCCTGCAGAGTGGGGCGCCGCGCCCAGCTCGCCTCAGACCCTCCCTCTCATGTGCCCCGTTTATAGCTCCCCCAACCAACAGATGTCCCCCTTTCCCTCGGCGCACGTCTGGGGCTTTGACCTTGCCCCCAGGTGCCTCTGTCCTTGGTCCCCTGCACGTTTCTATGTCCCAACACACGCGGTCCCCCCCCATCACGTTCCTGGCAGCGTCCTGGCGCTTTGAGGAGTAGGACCCCGGAATCCCAGACCGTGGGCTGAGGTGGAAGAACCAGGCCAGGCGTTCGGCTGCTTGAGAGACGGCCAGCAAGGGAGGGCCCGCGTGGTAAGGGGACATCTTCCACGGGGCACAGAGCTGGGATCGCCAAGCTGACCTGCCTCCCGGCTCAGACTTGTCCCTCCTGCCGCACACCGACTGGGAAGAATAGTGGGGAAGTTGGAAGGTGACGCCGACGTCCGTGCAGGTAAGTCGGGGCGTGCCGTGTGGCCAGAGTGTTGCAGCTGGGCCCACTACGCCCTCGGTCGGCGGAGATGGGTCTGGATGCTAGAAGTTGTGAGGATTACAGTCACAGCCTCAGCTCTGCGCGCTGAAATTTCACAGATGCTAAATACAGCTGCGCTTGGAACCAGGGAGCAGCAATTACGTGTGCTTTTCGGTTCTTGCATCTTCCCCCCGGCACTGAGGGCCTTTTGTTCACGTCCAGGGAGATGCTCTGATGACAAAGCTGCCCCTGTTGTCTGGGAGATGAGCCCAGGCCGGGGAGCGCCCATCCTGTGCGGCCCAGCACGGCGCCGTGGCTCTGGGCGATCTGTGGGCAATTATGGTAAAATGTTAAATTAACTGAAAGAGAATTTTTCTGGTTACTTGAGTCTGCCTTTTGGACTCCATTAATCGCTCGCTCATTAAGCCATTTACATTAACCCTTTCTAACGCGTCCTAAAGGAGGCAGCTCGTTGGTCTCTTGCTGCTTCGTATTATTCTAGGGTTTCCTGCACGGCTGCCCTGGGCCTTGGGAGAGAACCCAGCACGCGTTAGGTGCGCCTGCTGACGAAATGGGTAGGCGGGAAAGGGTGTCTCAAGTGCTGTTTCTTTCCCTACTTTAGGAAAAAAAGTCACATTAGTACTTCAGATTTTTTTTCAACATGGAGAAAGAGCTGTTTCTTTTTCTTTTCCTTTTTCTTAATTTATTGTTAAAATTTATATCTTTTACATCATTGTCTATTTCCCATAAAATTCCCACCACCAGTTCACCTGCGCCCCGTCACCACGGTCCCTTGTGATCTTCTCTCTCCTGTTTTGATCTCTCCCTGCCTTGCAGAATGTCTCTGATTTGTGGTTGCCTGCTAGTTTTGTTTATGATTATTATTTTTTCCCTGATCCCTTATTTGGTTCCCCTATATTCCTCCTATAAGTGGGAGGAGTAACTGGGAGGAATACCCTCTGATATTTCTTTTTCCTTCTGGCTTATTTCACTGAGCATGGCCCCTTCCAGCTCCATGCCTGTTGCTACGAATGACATGATTTTATCTTTTTTGATTGCTGAGTAATATTCCATTGTGTATATAGACCACATCATCATCTTCTCTCTTTTTTTAAAAAGATTTATTTATTTATGCATACACGCTGGGCTGTAGGCCAGAGGTGTAGGGTGTGAGAGGATTCATCAGAGACAGAGTGGGGAGCGCAACAGGCAGATCGATTGAAATCCGCTGCTGAGGGGACCGGCAGGGAGACAGGAGAGGTCTGCTGCGCCATGTGGGATTCTCCCTGGCTGGGGCTCGAACCGGTGCTGCGGAGGCTCTTTGTAGCTTCATAGCGCTGCACTTAATCTGTTGTGCCACCAGGGAGGCCCATATAGACCACATCTTCTTGATCCAGTCATCTATTCTTGGGCATTAGGGTTGTTTTCATATCTTACCTATTGTAAATGGTGCTGCAATAAACATAGGGGTGCAGGGATCTTTTTGAATTAATGTTTTTGTGTCCTCTGGGTAGATCTCTAGGAGTGGAATTGCTGGCTCATATGGAAGCTCCATTTTTAGCAGTTTGAGGAACCTCCACACAGCTTTCCATAGTGGTTGGACCAGTCTGCATTCCCTCCAGCAGTGCAGGAGAGTTTCTTGACAAAGAGTGGTTTCTTACAGGAGAAAAGATCTAGTCATTTGAAGTAACACTTTCTCATTCTAAAGAATATCAGTTTTCTTGGTTCAGTTGTTAATAAACTTAGTTTCATCTTAGATTTTCTCATATCTTTTGAAGGGGGTGTTCTAGAACAAAGGGTGGCTTTAATGCCATCCTTCTGGGATCCCAGCCTTGGTGGACCATTGAAGCACATAGCAAGTTGGAAACTGATTTCCAAATCTGCAGTTGACTTTGTCTCAAGAGCAAACCATTCTGTCTGGCTTGAGCGTGGGCGTGGGCCTTTTGTGGGTTCATTTTTTAAAAGCAAGTGACACGTGGCATAGGGGTCCTGCAGGGACAGACTCACGTGTCCCCGACCCCAGACCTGCCGCGGGCTCTGTGAGGGAGGAGTGGAGTGTCTTGCACCTGTTCTCTTCTTCCCTCTCCTATAAATGATGACAAATCGCCTTGCTCTAAACTTGAAAGTCCCTAAATGGCATTTTCGTCAAATCCTTTAGAACAAAATGCTTACTCGGAGCGATTCCGCGGCCTTGGAAGCCGGGGTGTCGGGAGCAGGCCTAATCATTATGCACCGGGCTGCATTATGCGGGGCCTTGCGTTTCGGCTTTTCAACTCATTACGGATGAAAACACGACTGTAAATGGGCTAACGGCACTCTCCTGCCCCTCTCTGGGATGTCATCTTTTGGGGGGTCTCCCTGCTGCCTCCCTCGCCAACCCCTCAAACACGCATAGGTAATGAGACACTTTCATCATCAGCTTAGAGGTAGTTGTCAGTCAAGGGACAACAACCTTTATCAAAGGTGCCGGAAGTGAGGTGTGCAGAGGAGAGACACGAGGTGTAACCTGCTCTCTCGATTGCGCCCGCGCCCTCCTGGCATTTCCGCGGAGTCAGACGCTGCAGGGGCGAGTGTGAAAGGAGGTGTGGGTGTGTGGGGGGGCTGCCTGTCGCCTTGTTAAGACAAACGGGGCTTAGAGAATCCTAATTAAACCTGAAATTGCTTAGAAATAGGAAGTATGGATTCCTGATTGTTGGCACCAGGAAAAAAGCTAATTTACGGCATAACTTTAAATAAGAATAACCCATTAACCGGCGGGTTCCCACGCGTGACGTCAGCCCCAGCCTTCAGCACCGGCGTCTCAGAGAAGGTCCCTTAAGGAGCAGTGCTGGGAAATACGCGTATATTTTTGGTTTTCATTTTATTCTCCTGGGTGATATCTGAAAAAATTAGGGAAATTAGTGTGTTCTAACTCTCAGAAGTATTTACCTGGAAGATAAGCAGGAGTCATTTTTTTTTAAAGATTTATTTATTTATGCATCAAGCTGGGGTACAGGCCAGAGGCGTGGGGTGGCGAGAGGGTTCACCAGAGACAGAATGGGGAGCAGAACAGGCAGATCGACAGAAATACACTGCTGAGGGGAGCAGCGGGCGAGGCAGGAGCGGTCTCCCGCGCCATGTGGGATTCTCCCCGGGCGGGCGTCGAATTCGTGTCACCGCTGCCGACAGCTCCACAGCGCAGCGCCCAACCGCTGCGCCCCTGGGGAGGCCCAGGAGTCATATTTTCAACTCAAGGTCTACACTCTCAAGAAAATGGATTTGTTCTGAGGATAACCCTGTTATGTGGCTTTAAAAATAACAAAAATGGTCACTGCACTAGAAGTTTGGTTGCTGGGGATGTTGAGGGTGTTTGTTGCAAAGATGGTGCTCTGTCCTGCCATGGCCCTCTTGGTACCCCTCATCACCTTTTTTTAAATGTGTTTTTTGTGTGTAGAAGAGCTGGGGTGTAGGCCAGAGGTGCGGGGGTGAGAGGATCCATCAGAGACAGAGTGGGGAGCAGAACAGGTGGATCCACTGAAATCCACTACTGAGAGGAGCAGCGGGAGACAGGAGAGGTCTACTGTGCCCTGTGGGAAGCTCCCTGGCCGGGGATCGAACTCAGGCTGCAGTGGTGATAGTGCTGAGACTCAACCCCTAAGCCATTAGGGAGACTTCACCCCACCTGTTTTTAAGCAAGGAGGCAGGCATGCCTCTCACCCCTGGGAATCTGAGGTCAGTGCACATTGGGACAGAGCTGCCGGCCACGTGCCACCGTGTTCTTTCCACCTTTGCCCAGTGTCAAAACACGCAAGTCCTTCTAGGGGTTTGGGTTCCCTTTGCTTAAGAAAACTCATTTAACACAAGAGCCCTCCCTTTAACTCTGCTTTGCCCCTGGTGGCTGGAGAAGAGTGGGCTGGGCGTCAGGGCCTCTAGGGCCTGTTTCCGGCTATGACCCTGCGACCCTCTTAGCTGGCTGTGGGTCTCTGAGTTTGGGATCCGAGGACCTCAACAGCTGCTGCCCTTGTGGCCCCTCAGCAGTGCCCGATCGCGAAGTGACGGTCACCCGCTCCTGACGGCTTCTTGGACGCCCACGTGGACTTCTCGCCCCATCCTCGTTTCACGCTGTGTCCTGTACCGACGCGCAAAGGTGAGCGGCAGGGATCTTGAGAAGGCTGCCCAGTGTCACTCGGTGAACATTCAGCTTGAATCTGAACCCAGCTCCTGGGGCTCAGGACCTGTGTGATTTACCCCAAGCCTGCGGTCTGACTCTTCCTGCTTATCACGACAGAGACCTCACACGATCACTCACGTCACACCAGACGGTCTCAAGTCCTATGAAAAGGCCTCGAGAGAGGACGCGCCCCCAGCCCGCCCACTGCTGTGGTCACTGCGCACTGGCCGTCTCGCGCCTGCAGCGCCCCGAGAGGGCTGCGCCCCGGAGCGTAGCGGAGGAGATGCAGTTACTGCTGGAGAGCTGTGTTCTCTCATTTCTCCAGCGGAGGTGCAGGCCAGCTTTCCCCTGGGCCTTGGGGGACCCACGTGTATTCCCCTTCACTGACCGGGGTCCAGTCTGGTGAGGGGGCAGCCGCCTTTGTGTTGTGGATTCAGGGTGTGGAGCCTGCTGGTTCAAGCAAGGAGCTCTGTTTAGGGGGAAAGAACCCCCTCTTGTGGCAGGGCCGTGCTTGTTTGTGGAAACTGCCAAGCGGTAGCCCCTCACTGTGTCCAGTTCCACCTTAGGTTTCCGTTGCTGTAAGACTGGTTCCCCCCCCTCTGGCAACTAGAAGTTAGCCGTGGGGCCATGTGAGGGTGAAGAGGGGAGACTGCAGGTCTTTGTTCCTCGCCCGGCTCCCACGCGCTCAGCTTTCACTGCCCGCCCCGCACGGGGCCCACTCTGCAGCAGGTCAGTCTCGTCCTTCAGAGGCCAGTGCAGATGCTCATGAGGCTTGCGTGTGGCCCTTCGCACGGGCTTGTCTTGGTGCACGTTTAATTTGAATTTGCAAATTTCCATTACATTTTTAAACATGGTGATGGCTGCATGCATCGCTGTTTCTCTGCTGAGAAGAATTCGAGCACAAAAGGCTTTTTACAGGTTTTGCCATAAAATAATTGAAAGTCAGGATGCAGAGCGCCTGGGCATTCGGGTATCTGGTCTACCACCCACTTGCTGGTGGGTCTGTTACCTCTTGTGGTTCATCCTTGTGCTTTTATTTCTGAGTCTGTGCAACGCTAAGTCAGTCACATGTCCAGGTCAGCATCTCAGCTCATTCCTCCATTGCGTTCTTTCCCCTCTCTACCTCCAGATTAACTAAAATCTGCCCTCGTCAGTGGACTATTTATTCGTCAGTGCCTTTAGTGTCAACATGAGAGAGACTAGCAGCTCCTGTCCGCATCCACACATATCTTCCTAGCTGTAACTGAGAAAGAGCCATGTTTCTGTCCTCACAGTGCACCTTTTCAGGACAGATCTCAGCACTGCTAGCTCGGTTCTTCCCCCGATAAGCTGGGGCTGGGGCTGCAACACTGATGCTTTGAAAAAAATTTTAAAAGTTTTTTAGTATTATTATTTGTCTTTTACATTATTGTGTATTCCCTGAAGGTTTCCCACCACCAATTCACCCGTGAACTGTCACCACAGTCCCCCGTGCGCCCCTCTGCCCCATTCTGAGCCCTTATCCTCCGCCTCTCTCATTGAATGTCTCTCTCTCATTTCGTTCCCCGGTATTCCTGCTATAAGTGAGACCATTCGATATTTTTCTCTTTCCTTCTGGCTTATTTCACCGAGCATGATCCCTTCTAGCTCCATCCATGTTGCTATGAATTGCATGTGTTTATCTTTTTGATGGCTGAATAGTATTCCATCGTGTATATGTGCCACATCTTCTTGATCCAGTTGATGCTTTGAAAATTTCAGCGACAACACTAGTGAAGTTCTAAGCATTTTTGCTTGAGGTTAAGCATTGGTAAAATTTTCTGAAAGTCTCCTGAAGGCTGCACCTGCAAGTTCTCACAGCCAGAGAGGGGCTGGTTCCTAGGTCTCCACGTGCCTGAGAACCGCACCTCTGGGGTCCCAGCGCCTGCTCCAGGGTGTTCTGGCCACGTCTGCTCATGACGCCTCTGCTCGCCACTTCCTCTGGGGCATGACGTGCTCAGGTGGCTGCCGCAGTCAGTTTCAGCGGTCTCTGTGGCCACTGGGGAACTGCACAGGACCCAGAGAGTCCGTGAGTCAATCCCGGACTTTATGTGCCGCGGTTGTTCAGAGGAACAAGCGCATGTTGTCGCTGCAGCTTCTGTTCTCCTGCCCAGCTGCGGCCACAAGGCTGAGAGACGTGGGCTCCCGGGAGCTGTTGGTGCCGTCAGCCACCGTGAGTGACGTGATGTGTGTTGGGTCCACTTTGCACTCACCTTTGTCTGGAGAGTGACCGACATCTCCTCTGTCTGTGGATGTGGCCGTAATGTCTGTGCTGCCCGATGAGCAACATTTTAACACTCTGTGGTCCGCTCATGTATCAGTACGTGTTTTTGTCACCAGTATCAGGTGGCCGCTCACGTATTAATACGTGTTCATCTAGTCTCCGGTTTTTCACGCCACGGTGGATTGATTTGGAACTATCAGGAGTTATTTCTTTGATCGTACTCAGTCTAGAAGCTTTCCACATTGTTTTGGTGAAAGTGTAAGGTGTTTTATGAGCGATAGTATAGTTTTTTAATATCCAGGAGTTCAGGAGTTGTGTGTGTTTTATTGAATGCTTCTGCCATTCATGCGGTGGCACAGAAAATGGCCGGCCCCGAGGGCTGGTAAATTGAAAGGGCACCGGCACACAAAGTGTTAAAATATCAGGTCCCAGCCTCCTGTGGGAAGAAACGGGTTTCATTCCCATATGTCAGCCGCTCCGTGGCGCCCCCTAGTGTCTCAGGCTGCGTTTTCATGCCGCCGAAGCCCTGGCCGCTTCCTTTACCTTCACTTCCGCTGATCTCTCTGCTTGCACCTCACAGGCAAGTTTCTCTTAAGACGAGTCTGTACTCACTGACTCGTGTCCTCACCTTGGGGTCGCCGAACACCCAGTCCTGCAGCTTGCTCAGCCTTTCCCGGCACTAAAACAGCCGCCTCCTGGGTCAGCAGTGACGACCTTGTTACCAAGTTCACGGCCCCTTCCATCCCGCTGCCCCTCCCGCCTGTGTGCAATCCTGGGGTGTGGGCTCCAGCCCCTTGGGAACTTCTGATGGGTCCACCGCTGGGCTTCACCACAGAGGGGGGCTGTGCTCATGCGGGGTTTTCCACCAGGAGTGCGCAGTAGCATCTAGACCAAAACGGAGAGCAGCTCCGCTGTCCCCTCTGTCCACCCACTCAGCCACGGGGGCGTGGTCGGACGGTTCCGGAGGAGCCCACAGCCGCCGGCGGAGGCCGTGGGTGGAGACCGCCCCTTCCCCAAGGCGCCCAGCCCAGCCCACATCCGCCGCTGGCGTGTTTTGCCCAAAGACTGACCGGCTGAGTGTCCAGCGGAACCCGGCTGCCTCGCACGCCCGTGTGACGGCTGAAGAGTGGCCTGCGGGGGCCAGAGGGCGGCCGGGCTAAACCCTTTTTAAAAGAATTGTTTTGCTGCCCTGAAAATACCTCCCCTCCACTGGGGCTTGTTTCAACAAACAGTTGAAGGCTCCCTGTGGCCTGGAGCTCGGCTGGGCCTGGGAGAAAGATGGACGTTCCAGTGTCCAGCGCAGGGACTGTGGCCTGGCCGTGGGGTGCGTGCTGGGCGCGACCTCCTGGCCTCGCACTTTCATCTTCCCTTTGGTCCTCTGCTTGTACCATCTTTATCAGGCTGTAACGTGCACAGCATATGAGTCACTTGCTCTGAGTGTGCAAGTCGCTGATTTTTAGTGCATTTACAGAGCTGCACAAGCATCCCCACAATCCAACATGAAGACCCCCCAAATATTGCCCCACCACTCCAAATGCCCCTCATGCTTGTTTTTGGCCACTCTCCCCTCCACATTCCTTTGCCTTGGCCGGCTCCTTAGGGGATCAACCTGAACTCCTTTGTCCTCAGCTCGGGCTCCAAATTGTCCAGAACCCAGCCCCTGGCTTAGTCAGGGAGGAAGGTCTGAGTTTCTCTTCCGCCGCCTCCTGGCAGTAAAGCCGCTTCGCCTTCTCACAGCCTGACGGCGTGGCTTCCGGCCCGTGCACGTGGGCAGGGGGCCGGTCACTCCGCAGCCCGAGGGCCTGGTCAGCAGCGCCCCCGGTCAGCTTCACACGCCCCTGACAGCTGAGGGAGCCTCAGCCCGGGGTCCTGTAACGAAGTGCCGTGGGGAGGGGGCTTAGCGACAGCAGACGGTCACTTCTCCCGACTTGGGGCTGCGTGTCCAGCGTCGTCAGGTTCTGCAAGGGGCCTCTTCTGGACTGCAGGTGGGCAGAGAGGGCAGGTCCAGGAGAGGAGGGGCAGGGGCGTTGCCCCTCAGAGGTGCTGAGGGCAGGAGGACCAGGAACCTGCAACTTGGTCGCTGTGGCTAAGGGTCACTGAGGCCCGCGGGCTGGACCCAGCTCCTCAGCGGCTGCGCAGAGCCTCCGGAGGCGGGTGTGAGGGCCACGCTGTGGCCACGGGCCTCTGGGACACTGGCTTCCTGGCCGCGAGGAACGTGACTCCGTCTGGTCAGCGAGCGACAGTTCAGTGTAGTCAGCTGCCGATGACACACTTGGGGTGCTCTGCTTTGTCACCGGTCTGCTGTGAGGGGCTGGTCTCCGCGAGGCGGGAGCCAGTGGGGGTCTGGCCCTGGAATCTGTCTGCGCCTGCTGTGACTGTCGCACGTTTTCCGGACCTGGGACAGTCAAAACGGAAGACGCGCTTGAGACCCTCTAGGACTGGACTAAGTGATGCCACTGTCCCCCGGCCGTCCCCACCGTCTGTGCGGCTGGTCCGCGGCCACGGTGCATGAGGGCGAGGGGCTTCAAACACCCCCAGGAGCTGCGTCGACCTGGAGACGGGGTGCTGCCGAAGCGGGTCTCTGTTGAGCTCCCACGGGGGACCGGACACCGGGAACTTGGGTGCCACTGCGTGGCCCCCCTGGTGGCGCTGACCTTAGGGCACCTGTGAGCAGCCCGGCGCTCGGAGGCGGGGACACTCAGTGTGCCGCAGGCGCGTGCCCTGGCTGTGGGGGAGGCGGGCGGAGGACAGCGTGCGCAGGCTCGGTTTGCTGAGGCCTGTGGGAGAAGGTCGGGGTGGGCACAGGACGGGGTCCACCGGGCAGAGCCCAGCAGGAAATGGGGCCCCAGGGCTGCTGCGTCGGCAACACCACACTGAACCCTGGAGTCGTGAGGCTGCTGCACCATGCAGGACGCGGCTCAATGAGCGAGATCCTGGCCTTTTTATTTATTGCTTTTTTAAAGATTTTTTTAATTTATGCATGCGAGAGCTGGGGTGCAGACCAGAAGTATGCGGGCTGAGAGGACTCCCCAGAGACAGAGTGGGGAGCAGAACGGGCGGATCCACTGAAATCCACTGCTGAGGGGAGCAGCGGGGAGACAGGAGAGGTCTGCTGCGCCATGTGGGGAGCTCCCTGGCTGGGGATCGAACTCGTGCTGCAGTGGCTGCTGATAGCGTCATAGGCTGAGCTTTAACCCTTTGCGCCGCCAGGCAGGCAGGCCTGACCCTGGCCTTTTTATTGGTAGAATAATCATACAACATCAGTTACTTGGGGTAGGAGGACAAGGAGAAAAAAATGGGTGAAACTAAAGAATGTGTTTTTGTCATCTAGGCCTTCTGGGGGGATATGAGTCTGCTGACCAGGTAATTTTTATCTGTTTGGTGACCAAGTGTTGTCATCAAAACTATACTCCAGACTCCCGGGTATGGTTCTAATCTTATCAACAAGGCGTTTCACTGAGCAGCTTCTGGGGTCCCTTGTCATACATGGGTCCTCGGCCCCCTGGCGTTCCCGGTCACACCTCGGATGTAGAAGTTGGGAGTAAGTTCACGCATCGGTCCTCAGCCCCATGTGCATTCCCGGGCACACCCCGTGGTGCAGCCTTCCCAGGCAATGGAGCTTTCTGCCCTTGGCTGATATGAAAGGCGCCTTGTGAGGTTTGGCTGCGACCGATGCACCGGGCAGGTCTGACCTTGTACAGGATGCAGAACTGCAGGTGACAAGTGGTGGCCAACAGGCCGCTGAAGTCTAGCAGACCCGCAGGACCCCAGACCAGGAGCTGGCAGGAGGGCAAAAAGGGGGCGGGGCGTTCCCGACGGTGAGGGCGGGGACTTGGGGAGAGAAGGTCGGTGTGGCGCCCTGGGTTCTGGGGTGCTTGCTGTCAGCCTCCAGGCCCTGGCGGGTCTGGGGGTGATGGAGCGGGTCCTTGAGCCTGGAAGGAGATGCCCCTCTGACAGGTGGACAGGCCTTGGGTTGAGGGACGCAGCCAGCCGAGAGGCCTGGAGTTCGGGGCTGAGCCTGGGGATGACAGTGCGTGCCGCCCTCCGGCCATCTGTCTCCCCGGGGGGCTCCCGGGCCTGGGCCGCTCAGAGCATGAGACCCTCCGCTCGGGGACAGTCAGCACCGGCCAGCCTCCAGGGCAGGGCGGAGAAGGCGCCTCACCGGCGCAGAGAGCTCCATTGCTCTGGGAAGGCTGCACCACGGGGTGTGAGCGCACGCGGGGGCGCGGCGCCGCCGGCTGAGGAGCGCACAGCCTGGGGGCAGGCGGCTCCCGGGGGAGTAGGTTGGCTCAGGCCAGTGGGCAGCTAGCAGCTTACTGAGGAGCACACCGGCGAGGCGGCGGGAGGAAGGTGACAGTGTGAGGAGGGAGGGCGGATCTGGGGGGAGCGGCGCGGTCCTGCCAGGCCCTTTCCGAGCTCCGAGAGCTCGCAGGAGGCAGGTGGCGGGGCTGGCACAGGCCCAAGATGCTGGCGGAGACGTGGGTCCTGGAGTCTGGCGTGGACGCCGCAGGTGCCGCTTTCTCTGGTGTGGGGGCCCTGGGGTGCTGGCAGTTTGGGGCCGGGGTGTTCAGGTGGGTCCTGATCAGATTCGCGTGCCCGTGGGTTCGCGTGGGTCAGGCCTCCGCGGGAGGCGTGGAGCTGGGAGCGCCAGGACGGAGTGGGGAGCCGCCTGACTGCGCGAAGGCCGTGGCGGGCGCTCAGGCGCGTGTTGGCGCAGGGAGGGGCGCGCAGCCTGGAGTCCCGCAGACCCGGGCTCGTGCGCCTTTGGGCCTCCAGGCCTGGGCAGCGAGAAGACGCGGAGGAGGCTGGAGTGAGCGGCCGCGGCGGAGGGGCCGGGCGCCGGGGCACTGGCGGAGTGGACTCTGGCCTGGGGCCGGTCTCCGCAGCTCCGCAGCGCGCGGGGAGTGGGCGGGGGCGGGGGCCTGCGGCGGGAGTGCAGGGCACAGGGCCCAGCCCAGAGCGAGGGCCTGAGCTTGCTTCTGTGGTGACAGTTGGAGAGAATTGGTGACCACAGACGACAAGGGTCCAGGGGGAGCCGGGTGACTAAGCGAGGAGGCTGGCCGGGCAGGGGGTGTCACCTGGCGCATCGCCCCGGAGAGCTGCCCGCTGGGCTCCGGCTGGTCTGATTCCGGGCCGACGCGCACCTCCAGGCGCCGTCCACACCCACGCCCAGGAGCCCCACTCCCGAGGCGCAGCAGAAAGCTCGGGCGGCCGGGGGCTGCTCCAGTCCCGCCCTGGGGAACGGCCAGGCCCCGCTGTTTGTAGGTCTGGGGGCGACAAGGCAGGTCGAGGGGATTTTGATTCTCCTTTTCCCCCTGTTCTCTATTAGGAAGGAGCTTGGCCCTGAGAACGAGGGCTCTAGGTGGGAGAGCCGGGGGTCCTCTCTTTAGGGACTGGGGGGGCCTCTGTCGGCCAGTGACCCCGTGCTGGCCAGACCCGAATCCTCCAGGGAGATTCTCTGCAGCGACCCTCGGGAGTTCAGAGGTGGGGTGAAGGGCTTTCAGGTGCTCCCCTCCCCCTTCCTGCCCTTTCTCCCCTCCCTTTCTCCCCCAGTCAGACCATGAGCACAAAATGTCCTCCCTCCTCCTCCTCCTCCCTTGTTCCTTCCTACTGTGTCCAAATTGTAGTTGGGTGTTTAGAGATGTTAGATTCTAGTAATTACTGACCCAGGACACAGCCCAGAGGCTTAATGATGACGGACGCACAGCGGTGGCCCCTGTAGGTGGTGGGGGTGAGGAGGGGGCTGGGTGGAGGGTGGGCCACGTGTTAGCAGGTGCCGCAGTGGTGAGGCTGGCGGGCCTCTGTGCTGTGTGGCCTCGGTCACGTTGGACAATCGGAGGGCTTTGTATTTTGTATTTTTCACCCACCTTCACTGGTTGCTTTAGTCCTGCACTGTTTCCTCCGACTGGGGGGGCATCTGGGTGGCAGAGGGGTGTCTCAGCATTTCACTGCCTTCTTGGCAGGGAGAGGCCCTCGGGAGCAAAGGCGTCATTTGCATCTGCAGCGTGAAGCCGGAGGCCACATCTGGATCTGCCATATGGCAGGCGCTCTGCAATGGTGGGGGCGCACATGTGTCTGCAGCTGCGTGGCACTCGTGGGAGACGTGGGGAGAGCATGGAATTGAAGGCTGAGTGTTCTTTTTCCTCTTAGAGACCCACTTGTCTGATTTACCTTCAGTGGAGTGCTTCTGGGGAGAAACTGTCGTGATATAAAATATCAGCGGAGGGTTCCCCAGTGCTGCTGCAAGGAGAGCAAGTCTGCAGCTGGACCTTGTGTGGCTGCTGGGGGGGCGGGGTGCTGACCCCGGCCGCCCACTCCCCGCAGTCCACGTCCCACCCCACAGCATGCGGGTGTCATTTAGAGCATGCGCGAGTGGATTTGACTTAGGCTCTGGGCGGGGGACCTTTCTGGGATTATCTAATGGGCATCCATAAGCGCAAGGGTCCTTCTAAGGGGGTGGGGGGGCCGATGGGGGGCACGTCGGTGGAGCACAGGCCTGGGGGAGGTGGGGAGAGGGCCAAGCCAGGGGCCGCGGAACGTCTCAAAAGGCCGAGAAACAGACTATATGGTCTGCGCCCAGTGGAACGGCCAGTGGGCTCGGCCTGCAGCAGCACAAGAGAACAAACCTGTGCTGTTTGAAGCCTCCAAGTTTGTGGCGACGTGTAGCCGGCAGAGGACACTGCGGGCTGAGTTGTTTTGAGGTATCCCCAGGAAGTCAGCGAGGTGAGTTACACCACTGGTCTTCCTGGACGAGGAGGGCCTCGCCAGCGGCACACCTGCACGGTGTGTGGTGTGTTAGTTCCCAGGTCAGCCTCTTGGCCGTGATGCTTCAGAGCGAGTGAGGGGCCTCTGAGCAACCCAGAGCCCGAGGCCCAGTCCTGCTGGCCCAGATCCCAGAGCAAGGCAGGAGCTCCGACAAGAGACACCTGCGGGGCCGAGACAGACTCTGAATGGAGGAATGGAACTTCCCTTTTGGCTCAAGTTCTCTCCTTACTCTTGTGACTCAGCCTTGCCTTGTGCCTGCAGACATGACTGACGTGTGAGGGGATGGCGTGTAGGGGATTTGCCTGTGGATTTGCCTGTCCACAACGTGCCTTCGTAAGCGAGGTGCTTTGGCATCTTAGGCTGTTCCCGTACAGGACCGGGCAGCCTGCACTCTCGTCTTTGATATAAATTGCCCCGGTTTTAAGGCCTTTCAAGATGATATAATTTTTATTTCTTCCAATCAAAAAGCATAATATACTGAACTTGTGAAATTTGTAAACATTTGGCATGAAAGCCAAAAAAGTAAACCCTGGCAGGTCTGCAGGGTAGAAGTAGATTCTGTTCACTGTTTGCGGAATCTTCTGTCAGAGATTCCACATTAGGTGCCTGTCTGAGGTTTTTACTGCTGCATGAACGTTTTCTGCAATCAGCACATATTCTTTGACAAAATGCACTCTAACGGACGTGTTCCGTCTCAGCCGGCCCCGTGGCTGTGCGTTCAGGCTGCCCCTGCAGCTTTTGCTGCCTGTTCTTGCACTTTGCACATTTCTTTTTCTGGCGTGTTGTTTGGGAAGTAGGGTCACAAGCTGTCTGGTGGTTGTGTGTTAGTGTTGTTCATTTTTTAAGCAGATATATGCAGTTTTGGAGGTCACCATATGCATTTTGTTTTGTTTATGGTGAACATTTTTTGAGATATAGGTGTTCAATTTTATGTATTCTGAACGATTTGGCCCTTTCCTTTTGGGTGTGTCCGTGGTGATTTCTCTTCTCTGCTACTTACAGATGGATTTTCTTCCCTCCTGGTGACATAGTAGATCTTAACCAGTTTTTCCTGGTAAGCCCAAAGGCAACTTTGCTTCCTCATGACGGTGCAGTGCTATTTCCAATCCTTCACTTAGTTCAGCTTATGTTAAGATGAGTGTTCTGTTTTAACTCTAGCATATTTTGACCCTAAATCTCCTCTGTTGACTAATTTTTTTTTTATCATGTGATCTCAGCTTTTTTCACCTCCAGACCAAATTAAAATACATGTGGTACTATGTGAGTCTGTGAATGCATGCGTTCTCATCATTGCGTTCTTATTTTTTCTTATATTGTGAGATCGGTACCTAAGGAGAGTAGTTTTCATCTAATGATAATAAGGTAAGAGAGAATCCATAATATATGACTTCCATTTTCCACATTAAAGTGATGTCCTTACTCATAACAATATAAGCTGACAAATTAGAAAGAAGATCAGATCTGTCCAATAGCATTAAACTTTGAAGAAAAAGAAATGTTTTCTTCCTAACATGGCAGAAAAATCCAGGCTGAATAAGCTCTGGGCTTTTGGAATTTCCCATTCAGTTCCTTCTCTGTTCATGTTGCAAACAATTGCATAAAAGCAATCCTAAACAAATGTTTATAGAGGCTGTACTCCGAAATACTGATAATGAATTCTACATAACAAGCACGCTCTTTCCCCCGGCTGTTTGAATTTAAAGTATACATTTGGCAGTAATTTTGATGACTTCATTTTGAAACAGTTTTGAACAGACATTTTGGAAATGTCTCATGTCATGAATTTATTCATAAACCAGCTTGTCAGAAACCTCAGCTTTTCCTGGGGAGAAGGCAGCTCAGATGCATGGATTCTGCCTGTACTGTGCGCCATCTTGAAAGATCATTGCTTACTTCTGATACTGGATGTTCTGGTTCTCTGCCATGGGGCTTCAGAGGAAGCCGTGACGTAGAGGTCTCAGCTGTGGAGCACAGGGGAAGGGCCATATTCCTCTGCCAGTGATGATGATAGCTTGTGCTTGGGAAGCTGTGGTGTTTGTTCTTATGGTTAATGGTCAATGTCACTCATGCTCAGGGTGATAAACCAATAATGGGATCTTAGGAAAGGACAGTGAAGATAAGTACAGTCTGTCATTTTTTCATGTGCTAATGTCCCCTAATGAGGACTAATAGGCCTTGGTATTTATTTGGTCAATAAACAAGCCATTGGGCTGTGGAAGAGGTCAGAGAGGCAGCCAGGAGACCTGACCGCGCCATCAAAGGGCTTTGCTAGATGACTAGGACAATCACTAGAATGTTCCACAGTGATATCATAGTAGTTTCCCCTCTGTTCTCTAGTTGGTAGGTGAAAGAAATGATGGCCGTGCCTTTCCATTTCTAACTCGTGGCCTTTTGAGCTTGCCCTTCTCATGCTTGAACATTCACTTGTGTTTCCCGTAGACTTTGCTGAGATAAGGATTCTGGTCTGACAGGCTGAGGCCCTGCGTGTCAGCAGAATCGGCCTTGGACATCCCAGGCATGTGTATTCCCCGTGTGCATTCCCCATGGGTATTCCCCGTGGGTATTCCCCATGGGTATTCCCCGTGGGTATTGCCCGTGTGCATTCCCCGTGGGTATTCCCCGTGGGTATTTCCCGTGGGTATTCCCTGTGTGCATTCCCCATGGGTATTCCCCGTGGGTGTTCCCTGTGTGTATTCCCCGTGGGTATTGCCCGTGTGCATTCCCCGTGGGCATTCCCCGTGTGCATTCCCCATGGGTATTCCCCGTGGGTATTCCCCGTGGGTATTGCTCGTGTGCATTCCCCGTGGGCGTTACCCATGTGCATTCCCCGTGGGTATTCCCCGTGTGTATTCTCCATGTGTATTCGCCGTGTGCATTCCCCATGGGTGTTCCCCATGTGCATTCCCCGTGGGCGTTCCCCGTGGGTGTTCCCCGTGTGCATTCCCCATGGGTATTCCCCGTGGGTATTCCCCGTGGGTATTGCCCGTGTGCATTCCCCGTGGGCGTTCCCCGTGTGCATTCCCCGTGGGTATTCCCCGTGTGTATTCTCCATGTGTATTCGCCGTGTGCATTCCCTGTGGGTATTCCCCGTGTGTATTCCCTGGGGGTATTCCCCATGTGTATTCCCCATGTGTATTCCCCGTAGGTATTCCCCGTGTGTATTCCCCCTGTGTATTCCCCGGGGGTATTCCCCGTGGGCATTCCCCGTGTGCATTCCCCGTGTGTATTCCCCGTAGGTATTCCCCGTGTGTATTCCCTGCGGGTCCCTGGACCACACTTTGCGTAGTGAGCTGGCTTGTGGGGTGGAGGCAGCAGAGCCCGGGCTTAAGAATTCTTCACATAAGAGGCTTGTGCTCCAAGGGCAGAGATTTGAGGGGTGAAAGTGCGGGCTCTGTGTGGGACTCTGCTCCGCCGTCGCTGCGTCCGGAGTATCAGCAGCCCGCACGTGGCCGTTCCAGCTCACGTGATGGTGTGGGGACGGGTCGACCACAGCCTGCTCATGTAGGGTCCACGCAAAGGCAGTCTTGCCTGGGGCAAACCGTTTCCCAGCTGGGGGCCCGCAAGCCCCTTATATCTCTGCTTGGATCCGCGCACCCCATGTGTGCTCGCCTGCTGTTGGCCAGCCCACATCCCATGGCCCAGCCTGGATCTGGGGGAGCCAGGAGAGAGACCCCCAGCAGGTGGCAGGAGGGGCTGTATCACCCCCACCCCCAGGGAAGGGAGGGAAGCGTTGGGACAAGAGAAGCCCCACAGAGTTGTCTTCAGGGATGAATGAGCTGGGATGTGGGGCCCGGGCTTCCCCGCCCTCCGGAGCGCTCAGCAAATAGCTGTGCCTCAGTGGTCACTGTTGTTTTGCGTTCTTGTGTTGAACCAAAGAGCACCCCGGCCTGTTCCTCACCGCCGAGCTGCTGCATCTTGGAGGTCGAAGAACAGCCTTCCTCTGCTTTTTTTTTTTTAAAAGATTTATTTATTTATACATACAAGCTGGGGTGCAGGCCAGAGGCGTGGGGCGGCGAGAGGGTTCACCAGAGACAGATGGGGAGCAGAACAAGCAGATCAGAAATACACTGCTGAGGGGAGCAGCGGGCGAGGCAGGAGAGGTCTGCCGCGCCATGTGGGAATCTCCCCGGCTGGGTGTCGAACTCGCATCGCCGCAGCCGACAGCTCCACAGCGCAGCGCTCAACCGCTGCGCCCCCAGGGAGGCCCCTTCCTCTGCTTTCTAGCACATGTGGGTCTGTGGTGGCACCTGTGGACGACCAGCGCATCTCCTGAGGCCCCTCGGTCCGGTCCGGGGGTGCTCCCCCACGGCCCTCGGTGTGGGGCGATCGCTCACTTATTCTAATGAGTTAACCCTTTGCACTCCGCTGTCCCCTCTCAGGGGACATCGGAATTCTAGCATATCACTCGGATGTGCCCTCCCTCATATGAGGGAGGTGTTATGAGGGAGGTGTCCCCTCCCAGGGGACATTGCATTAAAGGGCGATTTCCGTGTGTCGAGAACGCGTCCATACACAGCTTCTGCGGACAACAGATTAAACAGTGAGCTGCATATTCCCGATGTGGGACAGAGAAAGCGGGACTGCGTTGTGTGTTCTAACAGGAAGACACCTGGTGGCAGGCGTCAAACCACTTCTTACTGTCAAACATGCACTGATCAGCCTGCAATGCATACTGGGGAGTGTTACAAAACTTATCATACTGCACAAAATTATAAACAATAAAATATTGTTTTTTTTGCAAATATATGTTCCTCAATGTCACTCAATTCATATAAGTCCAATGTCATTATAATACGTTACTTGGTTCCAAAATTATACTAAATAATACGAGGGTCTGTAAGTGCACGTTTCCGCCGCAAAGTAGCGTCGAGTAGCTGGTAGCCAATGTCCAGAATGGTTCGGAGTGCAAAGGGTTAATTTTCCTGCCCACCCCTCTCTGAGCTGTGAGACTGCGTTTCAGAGCACTTGATTTCTCTGCTTTGACGGCTGCTTCTGTGGGCATCTAGTGAGTAACCCGCACACGCCCGCGGTGTGTGAGGACAGGCCAGGTGTGAGCGGCCACCGCGTGAGAGTTCACGTGGCAGCTACATGCTCGCGTGGTGCAGCCGGGTGGGCCCAGCCTGGGCCGTGGGGGTCTGGGAGACGGCAGGCGGAAACTTGACCTCGCATCACACGTAGGCTGTGGGGTGTCCCGGGGTTGGGGGCGTGGTGGAGGGAGAACGAGTGGGCTGTGGCGAGAGCCATGATGGGGGGTGAGTGGGGCTACTTCTGGAGAGGACCACACACATGACCAGAAGGGGACCTGCAGATCGCCAAGATCTGGGCGGGAAGAAGGGGTGCCTTTGGTTCAGAGCCTGAGTCTTGGGTTGCCAAGATAGAGGGGTTGAGAAATGGGTCTCAGGAGCAGCAGACCAGCCAGCCAGAGTGCTAGCCGAGGCCTAGCACACAGCCCCGTGACGTGAACGGCACCTCAATCCCCGAGGCTAAAAGGAAGCATGTGAATAAAGCCCCGGGCAGCCTCAAATGCTGAGGGGCAAGATCTTTTAACACAAGGGCTCATCTTACCAGGTGGGGTTGTTTTTTTTTTCCCATTTTGACTCCGAGCAAGCTTGCTGTGTTCACAGCTTTGTCTTTGGAGCAGCTTGCTGCAAAACAAAGTTAATGCTTCAAGTTTAACTGACTTAAACGGGTTTTGCCCGGCCTGGGACCAGTGAGACGCGAGGGGGTGGAACGAGCCGCCGCTTCCATTGTGGCTTAATGAGAGAAAAGAGCTGAAAGTCACACGCGTTGGGTTAGCCTCACCGGGCAGCAAGGAACAAACCTGAATTAATTATAAATAAGACGGATAAATAATTTAAATATTGCACTTATTGCCTCTTTATTGCTCAACACTTGAAAAATGATTTCAATTAGAAACTTAAACTCAGTTTGATAGACGACCAAGGGTGTGCAGCTAAAGATAAATGTAAATCCCTTTGTGATATAAAAATTTGATTTTGCAGTCTGAGGTCTATTAAAAAGAAATTAATAATCTCCAGAAAAAGAGGCAGCGCCAGGAAAGCTTGGCCTTTTCCCACAGAAGAGCGCTTATTTTAAGAGGAAGAAAAATCAATAAGCTTATTGCAGAGATAATTTTTTTGAAAATCAAAACCACAAACTCCTAACCACCAACCCTCCAAGCGACGCAGCTCACAAACTGTCTTCTCTGGATTTTATGCTGACATCACAGGGTGGGGGAGCTGCTTCCACTGCGCATGTTCTTCATTCTCTTCCCGCCTGGGGAGAGGTTGCATCTTCTCTGGGCCTGCTGGCTCACAAAGAGAGGACTTTTCCAGCTGGCGCACCTAAAAGTAAGGGCCGTGTCTGCTGAAGCCTCCATGGATCGTATCCAAGACAAGAATATTCCAGAAGACTGATGAGATTCCTCTGCTTCCACGGTCTAGTGCTGAAAACCTGCACCCACTCCCAGTTGCTGGAAGGTCTGGCTGGCTGACAAGAGCATCCTCTTTCAGATGTTCAGCCGAGACCTCAGAATCCATCTTATCACCGGGGCCCAGGAGCCACCTTGAGCTGAGCAGAATTAGCCGGTGGCCGGAAGCGTCTGTCTGTGGACCCCCAGAACTGAGCCCTGGGTTATTTCTCTGGCGTGTCAGCGGGGTGTCTGCCTTGCTAAACACGTGCAAATACCTCTCCCCGTGTTTCAGTTCAGACAGGCGTTCCTTCCCTTCTGTGTGTGGACAGTAAGGACCAGAAGTGAATGTTCAAGAAGATTCGATGACGTGTGCACTTTAATTTTTGGACCTGAATTTGCATCCCAAGGAACAAATGGTTCAGACATGGATGCCTGCCAGGGGTCAGCGTCCCCTCTCCTCCGCCCAGTGCAAGGGGCCCTCACTGCCAGAGCAGACAGACAGCCTGGGCCGCCCGCACCAGGGCAGCGATTGCCGGTGCCTGTGGAAGGTTGCCGGAACCCTGTAATGGGGGTGACACTGGTGACCCTCAGGCCACCGGCGGGGCTGGTCTGGGCCAATGGGGTGTTCACTTAACGTAGCACGTGTGGGCTCCGCCCTGAGATTCCTCTGCTGCAGCGCCCGGCCCCGGCCCCGCGCTCTGACAAGCCCCGGCTGTCTCCCAGCGGCAGACTCTGTCCCTCCTCATCTCATGCGCTTCCCTCCTGCCCCAGGCCGAGAGGTGTCCTCCTCCGTTCCTCCGCTCAAGCCTCATTTCCAGCGAGACGTGTTTGGGACAGGCTCTCCACAGAGGAAGTTGAGGCTGAACGAGGTGCTCAGGCTGGGTCCTGACCCCCAGGACTGGTGTCCTGTAAGAGGGCGAGGGGGGCGGGCACCCACAGGCAGGAGGTCCACGAGGACACGGCGCAGGTGGTCTCCTGCCAGCCAAGGACAGAGCCCCACACCCGAACCTGGACAGTGAGAAGTCAGGGTCGGCAGCCGGGCGTTTGTCTGTGGGGGACAGATGAGGCCCCCGAGATGCCCACGTGCCGCTGAACAACCTGCTGCCAGCAAGCGGCGTCCACCTCAGAGTCCGAAAGAGGTTGGGACCTCTCCCAGAAACACGGGCTTTTGGAAGGGAGGCCACGGCCAGAGTGCTCTGCCTGGAGGGCGGGGGGATGGGGCATGACGGGGACCGAGGGCCTTCCCGCCCTCCCCCGCTCCGCCGTCTGGTCCCCAACAGCCCGTGTTGCTCAGGAACGGACTCGTGCCTTCTGGAGATGTGGGGCCACACGCAGCCACGTCAGGGAGCCCCGACAGCGGGGGTTGCTGTTCCGGAGGGGAGGGGGCTGCTCGGGGAGAGAAGCCTCCCCAGCAAGGGGAGGGGACGCCTGTGAGGCTGGGGACAGAGTGTCTGTGGACCTTGGTACTGGGAGAGTAATGTTGCTGGCAGCGGGGGTGTGTGTGCACGTGCACATGTGTGTTCACGTGTGTGTGTGATCTCAGGTCTGTGCACACCCATATGTATTGGATGTGTGCATGTGCACACACACGTGCACGTGTGTTTGTGTGTGGATGCATTGTGCATGTGGGGGGGGTTGTGATAGAGAATACAGAATCTAATTTTTGCTGCTTTGTGTAATGCGTGCCATTGTCTTTCAGTGTGTGTGCGCCCGGAATCTTCTGTGAAGTTTTCGTTTCACTTAAATTGTCTGCCTGTCAGCCTGGAGGTTTCTGAGCGGGCTGGGGGATGTGTCTCTGCTCTTCCCGATGTCAAGGGTCCCTTGAGCATCTTAGCAAGTTCTCAGACTGACGCCCACACATGTGTGCATGAATGCAAATGCAGACGCATGCGACTCACAGGCACGCGTGTGCACATCTGAGTGAGCGCATGTTTATGACGCTCCGGGGCTTCTCGGGGGGCGGTGCGCTGAACGCTACATAGGATCTGACTGAGGTTATGTGCGGCATCTCAGGGAAGTGACTTCCAGACCGATGGTCCTGGACAAGGTTGATTTTATAAGCTTTTTTTTTTTAAAGATTTATTTTTTATTTATTTAAGTTGGGGTATAGGCCAGAGGTGTGGGGCAGCGAGAGGGTTCACCAGAGACAGAGTGGGGAGCAGAACAGGCAGATCAGAAATGCACTGCTGAGGGGAGCAGCGGGCGAGGCAGGAGAGGTCTGCTGAGCCATGTAGGATTCTCCCCGGCGGCGCCGCTGCCGACAGCTCCACAGCGCAGCGCTCAACCGCTGCGCCACTGGGGAGGCCCCAAGGTTGATTTTAATCTCTACTTTCTTCATCGGACGGTTTGGACTCCGCACGCACGTGGTGATCTTGCTTGCGGCTCAGTGTCTCTGCGGGACAGACGTGTCTCTGTGGGACCAGTGTGTTACATTCACTGATGGGCAGAACCTGCTTTACCAACAGTGATAACTGCTTGTAAACTTGCAGACACTCAGAGCCAAGGTCGCAGGGGTCAGCAGGCTGGGAGTGAGGGCACCGCCCACCCGGGCTCTCAGCCTTGGGGCTCCGTCCTGCCAGCTGCAGGCCAGAGTGGGAGATGCAGGCGTGGCCGGCCTGGGTCCTTCCGGGGCTGAGGGCCCCTCCCAGCCTCTGGGGATGTGCTGGCCTCTGGGGACCCTTGGCCTCTCCTCTCTGCTTCACTCTCAGCTCCTTGTTGGCCTGGGGCCGTAAGCAGATCCCCCTTTCCATGATAAAAGGACGCCAGGCAGGAGGAGGGGCCCATCCTATTCTTTTACCTTAACTCATCCCCTCTGCAGCAACCCTGTTGGCGCACAAGGTTGGCTTCTGAGCTGGGGCTCTGACTTGTGTGTGGGTTCGGGAGGGCTGTGCCTCCCGGCTCACCCCAGATGGGGTCGATAGTGCTCCGGTGAGGCGTGCTGTTCCCCTGTGGCTCCAAGTTCTCAAAGGGTGCACTCTTCAGACCTGAGTGCCCAATAAGGGGAAGCGGCTCCATCCACGGTGTCCAGGGGGTGGGCGAGGCACCCCTGGTTCTGGGCTTGTGGCCAGGTGCTGAGGTTCGGGTTCAGACGGTGCGAGGAAAGGCTCATTTATTCACAGCTGAAATGCTTGCGGGGCCTCTGGGGAATGGGGCAGGGGACGCTCGCACCGGGTCTTGAACCCACGTACACATGGGGCTTGTCGTAGGCCAGCGCCGCATGCTGTCTCCTCCTTGATATATTGGGGCCCGGGGGAGACCGATGCAGCTGCACCCTCCCTCCCGCGTCTGGGGGCTCGGGCTTTCCCGGCGATCTGCTGCGCATGTTTCAGTAAAGCTGTTTCTCCTTCATGAAGCATCAGGGGTACGTCTGGGTGACTAAGACACATAAGTGGGATAGTTGCTGTTTCTTTGTTATGGGAACAAAAAACAATTTAAAAAGTGTTGTTTGTAATACCCTCCCTATAGCTCCCCAGATGCTTCGATGCTTTATTGCACTAGGGACGAGGCTCACATCATGTCCACACACATGCACACACGTGGGCACACAGGGTTATTCTCCCTGAGAGTCAGGCAGCCTCCGTCCTTCTGTAAGAGGGGGGTCCTCAGGAAAGGGGAGTGTCTTAGGACCCCACCCCCGCCTCAAGCCAGAGAGATCCGAGACACCGAGGACTATGAATTCCAGAATGCCAGCATCACTGAAGGGAGGGTGCTGAGGACTGAGGGTGCAGTTAAGCAAGGGTTTTTGGGATTTAAAAACCAGACTGTGAACTTTGGGGGCGACTGCTCATGGTTGTGGGTTGCCAGTTTTTTGGAGTGCGCCATTGAGATTCCATCTCAGCGGCACTGGTAGGACGCATTCGCCAATTTATTCTTTATCTTTTTCCCTTCCCTTTTTGTAAATAAACCCTTTTATTAATTTTATTGTGTCTGTCTGCAGTTGAGTCTTATAAATTCCTTTTAAGTGCACGGGTGAAAACCCACAGACAGGCACCCCATTTTATATCAGGGCCGCTCTGTAACATTTCCAGGCGATTCTGGAAACTGGGTGGCGTTAACATGAGGTCCCAGAGGTCTCTATGGGAACCATCTACACATGTTTATCCCGGCAGCGCACTTTACATTTCAAGCACATGGAAGGATGGGGACTCCTGAACGTGGTTCTCGTGTAGAAAGCAGAAAACCAGTCCTTGGGGCCAGCGTGGGTGCCCTTCTGTGGAGGTCAATCGGGCTCGCGTTAGGATCTGTGAGAAACGCCCCCCAGCCCCCGCACGCCTCATAGAGGCCAGGGGCACACCTGGGGGGGATTCTCAACCCCTCTGGGTTCTGCAAGTGCTGGTGGTGCTGCATCTCTGCTATCAGGAGTATGGTCGATGCCTTCTTGTCCTGAGCCCCAGAAGCAAAGGCTTGGCCCTTGTTGGGGCGTGCGCGTGAGGCGGTCTGATGCTGAGGTGGTCCTGGCGTGGCCAGAGCTGGGCACAGGGGTCGTGTGGTCCAGATGCCCGCACCAGAGCTGGCAACCAACTTCTAACTTTAAGAAGTGGAGCGTAAAAATCAATCTAGTCTTCTGCACCATGTGTGACATTTTAATTACCTAGGCAGCTTATCGGGACATAATGAAGCAGCTGCTGTGATTATGAAATTTTGTCCGAATTACAGAGCAGCACAGCTCCTCGAGTGCCTGGCTGCCTCGTGCCCAGGTTCTCCAGCAGGCGCTAAACTTGATTTATTATCCAAGGCAGATAATCACTCCATCATTGCACTGTTTCTTTGGGACCAGAGGATTATGATTTGTGTTTTTCTTGAAAAGTGTGATTCATTTTTATCTCAGTTGTCTTCTGCTGTCCGCTGTCTCTTCCGGTCTTCTCCACTGTTTTATGCTTCTCTGCTTTGATTCTGTTGCCTTAAAGTATCATCAGACGCATCTGCCCTGTCAATAGCCTTCCACAGATGGCTGTGTAATATCTGCTAATTACTTCAAAAGATAAGTCAAGGATTTATAGCAAAATACTTCTCACAAATCCTCAGTAATATTTTATTATTGTTCCCACACTAATGAGCGCCAACTGCGTGCCAAGCCATGACGCAAAAATAGTGATATTTTTCGAGTAGAAAAATTCTAGAGTTAAGATCTGATCGCTAAGTAGAAAGCACTTATTCCATGGATACCTCTAATGTGAATCTGTTACCTAGCTACGTTACACTGTCAAGTAGTGTGTAAAAGATAAATTGCTAAGTTAATCTTTTTGATTGATGACTACGTGGCCTTCTATAATCCGGTTTAAATCTGAAGTTGGCTTGTGGCTTTAGATTTAAATAATCGTAGAATCCCTTCTATATGTGTGTGCAGTGAAGGGTTTCTGATAGAAAAACAGCATCCACAAGTAATTTTCTTTAGGGAATTTTTATGCTTTTTTAAAAAGGTTTATTTATTTATGCATACAAGAACTGGGGGGTAGGCCAGAGGTGTGGGGTGGTAAGAGGATACACCAGAGACAGAGTGGGGAGCAGAACAGGTGGATCGACTGAAGTACACTGCTGAGGGGAGCAGTGGGCAAGGCAGGAGGGGTCTGCTGTGCTATGTGGGACTCTCCCGGGCTGGGCATCGAACTTGCACCTCCGCAGCTGCCGAGAGCTCCACAGCGCTGCACTTAACCTGTTGTGCCACCAGGGAGGCCTGAGTTTTTACGTTTTGTGGGTCCGAGTCACTGAATTTTTGGGATACTGGAGTTGGGAGGAAGTGGTTAAGATAACTATTGTTAGAAGTCACTTAGCCATTTTTGACAAAGTGGAGGGAGTTTGAAAAAATAATCTCCAGTGAAACAAGTCAGATAAGGCAAACGTTGGACATTCAGGGAACAGACAATTCACCAGCAAAAACGGAGACACCCCTGCCCATCAGCAGACGTCCCAATGCCCAAGTCCCGGGCAGGGCCAGGGATGCGGGCTGGTGCCGAGGAGAGAAGGACATCCCTTCATGCTCCTACTTCTTGGGCGGGCAGGTTGGAGACAAGAACCAGAACCACAACTCAAAACACAACCTGAGAAACGGGCCTGCTGGTTTGGGAGGTTGTGGTCCTGTTTTCTGTCTTGCCGGGAAACCAAATCCCAGTGCTGGCTCCAGAGCAGCTACTGAATAAAAATTCATTGTGGGCCTCCCTGGGGGCTGAGGGGTTAAATCTCAGCGCTGTCACTGCTATGGCCTAAGTTCAAGCTCCAGGCAGGGAGCTTCCCACAGGGCGCAGCAGACCTCTCCTGTCTCCCTACTGCTCCTCTCAGCAGTGGATTTCAGTAGATCTGCCTGTTCTGCTCCCCACTCTGTCTCTGGGGAATCCTCTTACCTTCTACACGTCTGGCCTGCACCCCAGTTCATGTATGCATAAATAAATAAAAAATATATTTAAAAAACATTGCTAATACCTGAAGAGATAGATGCTTTAGTATAATTTAACTGAATGTGTCAACTTGACAGAGACCGCAGAGATGCCCACATTGGATTGTGCATTAGTGTATATAAATGCTCCAAGTCTTAGGCAGCTGGGCTGAGAGCAAAGTGCTACGGACGGTTGGGGGCTTGAACAGCAGACATGGATGTGCTCATTGGAGTTCTAGACCCCCAAGTTCAAGGTGTCAGCAGGGCTGTTTCTCCTGAGGCCCCCGCATTGGGGAGCAGAGGGCTGTCCTCTCCCTGTGTCTGCATGTGGTCGTCCCTCTGTGTCCTGGTCTCTTCCTCAGTGCCCCGCTCATCCTGGACTGGGATGTTCATTTTGCCTTCATTACTGCTTTAAAGACCCCACCTCCACAAACAGTGACATTTAGGTGCTGTGGGTCAGGACTTCAACATACAAATCTGGGGAGGATGTAAATCAGTCCATGACACCCCACACATTCGGCTTTGCAGCGCCTGAAACGTTAAGACTGAAAAATGAAATGTTGCTGCAAAGAAGCCATGAATAGGCAAGTGGACCTTATAGGTGTTGCCTGGGACGATGACGGCTCTGCTGGTTCGATGCGATCTTTGGGTCTCTGTGTTCTCTGTGAAGGTCGTGGTCTGACCATGGGCCTGTGGATTCATTTTCCACTTGAAGTTGTGTTTATTCCTTCTTTGGGATCATGGGTTATTGTTATTTTCTCCTGGGGATGGAATTTTCAGAGGCCCATGTGGTGGTAGGAACAGTTTATCCTGTTTTCTGTTTCAATCAGCCCCCCTGACCCCCATCTTCCTTCTCCACTCTGCTCCGGATTTAACAATTGGTGGTGATGGGACCTCCCAGCTCTCTCCCCGTGGTGCCCTCTGGGAAGCTGGTTCCATATCGAAGAGTCTTTTGCCCATACAAAAGTAAACCAGATTGCCCCACATTCAAGTCCTGCATTCAGATTTTTCCTCCTCCTCCTTTTTTCCCTCTTCTGCTCTTTCCTCTTTCTCCAAAAAGAGCAAAATGGGCTGCCTCTCTTGCTTCAGGCTGCCATCTCAGCATCCAGAGATGGAGGCCGGTGCTTCCATTTTCTGCAGGACTAAAGAACATCTTCTCTACTCGGTCTTTCCGCATCAGGGCAGCGATCTATCTGGGAGGCGTGTGATAGAACATTGTGCTCCTTGGAGCCTCTTTCCTACAAGCCGCCTGAGTGGTAGCTGAGGGAAGATGAATCACTTGCCTGGACTCATACACACTAGCAAATCTGGTAATTTGATCTACTCCTACTTTGTTATTTCCACAGCTCTATTGGGTTAATGTGGACATTTGGCATAAATAATGCATGATACAAATTTAAGCTGAGGCCTCTGACTTCTTACAGAAGGAATGCAGATGGATGACGGAAGACACTTGGATGTCTTCCCAGACTGATTCATGATAAGTCACACAGGATTCCCTAGCTCTCCGGGAGCAGGACCCGTCAGACCCGAGGTGGTGACAGGTGGCATGATGACCAGGGCATGCTTAGGGCACCACGGTACAGATGTAATGAAATCGGGCAGTAGGGGTGTCTAGTCCCTTCGTGGTTGCCAACTGTAATCGGGCAGAACGGGCCTCAAATGCCCAGGCTCTGTGGCAAGAGCCACCAAAATGCCCCAAAAGGCCAAATACAACAAAGGGCAGCGCCTGATGAGAGGACAGGGCACTGTCTGTGGGTTCTCACCCGCGCGCACAATTGCAGGAGACTTCAGGCTACAGGAACAACAACAGCAAACACGGGGTTTATTGTACAAACGGGGGCACAGAGCTCACTGCACCCTCAGGTGGCGGCCGCCTCACCCAGAACGCATTGGGGACGGCAGCTCCTTGGAGGTGCTGGGTGACACCCACAAACAGGCCTCTGAGACACCAGGCCCGGGGCCTCAGGGGCTCCTTTCAGGCTACGTCAGAGACAGGACCGGAGGCCCAGTCTCTTCAGAGTCCTTCGTCTTCTCTTCCTCTTCAGAGGGCAGCTGCTGGTGCTTCTTTTCTTCTCTCTTCTCTTCTCAGGGGCCTGGAACTGACTTCTCTCTTCTCTCTCCGGAGTCTGGAACCGTCGTCTTTCTTCTCCTGGGGACTGGTGGTGTCGTGTCTTCTCCTGTTCGGTTCAATCTTTTCTCCTTTTTTTCCTCTCTTCGGTCCAATCTTTTTCCTCCCTTGACTTTTTTTTCGGTCCCTCCAGTCCTGGCTTATATCCTCTCCCAGTACCATCCATAAGTCTTGCTGGACCATGTTCAATCCTGGACCTGATTGGTCCGACCCATCAGCTCCTAGCACCTGATTGGTCCATACAAAACGGCAGTTACTGGGCAGGAGCAACGGCCATCACTGACTCCGGAGCAGCGGGTGAGAGGCCCCACCGCTCCTGCAGGCTCCCCCACTAAGGCAGCTTGGCTCCGGTAACAGTAAGAGTCACTGCAAACAATGACCACCCGGAATTACTCAGGGGACAGCACCAGGTGTGGTAGAAAGCAGGGCGTCAGGGCTGGGTGCCTTGGGCAAGTTGCTGAACCTCTCTGTGCCTTGGGCCCCATTTGTAAAGGGGGTAAACAGTAATGCTTTTTTATAGAACTGTGGTGATGAGGAAATGGATGAATGTGCAAAACTCTTAGAATAGCACCTGACCCAGTGTAAGGGCTACGTGATGTTGGGTGTCTTATAGTGGCCTGTTCTGCCCTTGCTGCTTTGATTTTCCAGAACATCCAGTGCTCGCAGAGTGGAATGGGCCCTGTGAGGATGGGTGGAGCCCATCAATTCCTTCACTTGGGTGGATCTGCTTTCGGGATCTTACGCCCTCCCATGAATAAGTATTTGTCACCCACCTACTCAGTGAGCGCTTAGGGAGACAGCATGTCTATTGCCTGTCTGGTAAACGTGGCTGGGAGACTTTTATAAACAACTCAACACTTTGTGTGCCGGTGCCCTTTCAATTTACCAGCCCTGGGGCCGGCCATTTTCTGTGCCACCGCGTGAATGGTCTAAGCAGTCAGTAAAACACTCACGACTCCTGAACTACTGGATATTAAAAAAACTGTAATATCTCTCATAAAACGCCTTACACTTTCACCAAAACAATGTGTAAAGTTTCTAGACTGAGTACGATCCAAGAAATAGCTCCTAATAGTTCCAAATCAATCCACCGGGGCGTGAAAAACTGGAGACTAGATGAACACGTATGAATACGTGAGCGGCCCCCTGATACTGGTGATAAAAACACGTGCTAATACGTGAGCGGACCACAAAGTGTTAAAATAATGCAACAAGAGCTTGGGTCATCCAGGTGTGCCTGTTAAGCTTCACTAGTGCTGCAGATGGAGGTAAGGTCTGGAGTGAGGTGGTAACCTGAGGCCAGAGGCAGCACCTGCTGCCACTGAACATTATGAGGACGCAAACCACACCGAGGCGTGTATGCTGAGGCTGACCCCGGGCAAGAGGTGATAGACCGAGCTCTGCACGTGACCTCTCCAGGCGAGGAGAGGCGGGAACTCTCGGAAAATAACTCCCAACCCCACTTTTCATCCCTGCCTCAAGCATTAGGGCCAGGGAAGTTGAATGGGCAAAGTTGAAAACCTCAGAACATACTCACCCCTGCTTAATCTGGAGAGAAGCAGACTGATAGGGGATTAGGATGCCAGATGTTGCAAATAAAAGTACATTTGCATTTCAGATAAACAACAAATACTCAGTGTAAGTACTCTTCCAATTAGGGCCCATCCTAATGGTCCCCTTTTGCTTTATTCCTTATTTAATGGTCTGATCTCCAAATACAGTCACATCCTGAGGTGATGGGGTCAGCATATGAAGCTGATAAAGAAATTATGAATATATGCTCAGTGGAATACCACACAGTTATTAAAATAGAAGAAATAGTGCCTTTTGGGACAAAAAATCGATGGACCTTGAGCTGATTATTCGAAGTGAAATAAGTCAGTGGGTGAAAGACAGGTATCAGATGGTTTCAAATAATAATAATAATACTGGCAAAGCACAGAAACAGCAATTCTTAGACTTAGTGAAAAATATACCAGCCGCCAGAGTGAAGAGGGGAGAGGAAGAAGGGTTGGAGGGAGGAGGGGGTTAGGACATTGGCATTGGAGGTTTGGTGGAGGGTGAAGAAAGCATGTGCACATATGGAGGAGTAAAGATGTACCCCTAAAGTTATGTAGACATGTAAACAACTGGCACATGAATGAAAACAGAGAAATTTACAGGGATTCAGTTTAGCCCATAACAAGAGGTAAAATCAGTCAACCAAGATATAATCCCAAGGAACTCAAGAAAGAAAGAACAATGGTAAAAGAAGGGGTGTTGAGCTTTTAAGGCTACACAATAGCAGAATTATGGTTATAGAATTTAAATGTTAAATTTGAAGATGTGGAATAATGTGTATTAAACTGGTGAGGAGGAGGAGTGAGAAAGGGCGGATAACTGAGCTATTTAATAGGTACTGCTTAAAATCAGTAAATAGTGAGTCTTATATTGTAAACAGTTAGACATATGACCACTAGAAAGACTGAAACTGAATATAGAACTTAAAAATCTCTCTGAGGAAAGTGTACGTATGAAAACAACACCAACACGTAGAGGAAAACATAGTAATAGTAATTAGTAATAGTAATTAGCAATTACTATAGTAAAAATGATCAGTGAGTGCTTATTTTCCCCACTATGTTCTATTTGCTTTAAACCATTTACTCTTTTTTTATTTTTGATAATTTATATATTTTACATTGTTGTCCTTCTTTTTCCAATGTTTGCTTTCTTTTCTCAGGTATAGTCCCTGTAGAATTTCCACCATCAGTTCACCTGTGCACCATCACCATAGTCTCTTGTGCTCTCCCCCCCTTGTTTTGACAAACCCTCTCCCTCCCCTGCAGAATGTCTCTGATTTATAGTTGCTTGTTTTTGTGGTTTTTTATTGTTATTTTGTTCTCCTGATCCCTTGATTGGTTCCCTTATATTCCTCCAAAAAGTGAAACCGTTTGATATTTTTCATTTTCCTTCTGACTTATTTCCCTGAGCATTATCCCTTCTAGCTCTGTCCATGTTGCTGTGAATGGCATGAGTTTATCTTTTTGATTGCTAAATAGTATTCCATTATGTATATAGACCACATCTTCTTGATCCAGTAAACCACTTATTCTTCCTGGAGCCCTGTGCAGTGGGTTTCCTTCCTATTGGTATATATGGAACACAAACTTCATCTGCTATGTCTAGGTGGGTGTGCGCCCCGTGAGTGGCCAAAGTCCAGTCTATGCGTAGGAAGACAGGAACATTTTCAAAAGAAGAGTCATGAAGTGGGGAGTGGATGGCTTGAACTTATTCTCTAGCTCTTCCACATGCAGAGCCAGATAATAGCAGGCAGGCCCAGATAGGCCCAGACGTGGTGGGGATTTATTATAATAAAGCAGTTCACATTCATGAAGGAAGGATGAACCGTCAGTGAACAGAGTTTCTGCAGCTTGTCATTATTCGGGAAAAAATAAAGCTGATTTGTGGCTGATTTTTTATACCAGTATGATTTATGACTGAAATGAATTTTTATTTTTAAAATGTGAACCAAAATAGCGCTAGAAAAATAGGTTTGAATCAATAACCCCTAAACGAAAGCCAGTGTTGTGAACCAGCGTTATCTCAATAAACATAGTTGGCAATTTTGTTTTTGCACTCAGGACAACCTTTCTAGAGAAAAAGCTAAAAGAAAACCTATGATTCAGTAAATATTGTCAGATCAAAATACACTCTGAAAAATGGAACTCTGGGAAAATTCTCATAATAATAACATGGAAGACATAGCAGATAACTAATTTTTGTTGCTTGTCAGGAATGCTTAAGATGAATATGGCAAAGATGAACGTCCTTTAGAGAAGAGAGCAGAGAAGACACCACAAAACAAAATCTGAATGTCCAGTAAGATTAGAAAATGAGCTCAGTCTTCCTATGGTTAAAAAAATTGCAGATCAGTTAGTTGAAGGAGCTCTTTGGAATTACATATTCCAAAAAAAATGACAAATGCAATAGGAAAGAAACTTCATTTCTTCATGTGGATTAGTATTCTGTATCCATGAATGAGCTCTCCTTCTTCTAGCTGTCATTAAGATAGTCAAGGCAAAAAAGACAAAATAGGGCTTCCCTGGTACACAACGGGTTAAGCGCAGCGCTGTGGAGCTGTCAGTAGCTGCAGCGTGTGAGTTCGGTGCCTGGCTGGGTAGCTTCCCACATAGCGCAGCAGACGCAGACCTCTCCTGTCTTGCCCGCTGCCCCCCTCAGCAGTGTACTTCAGTCGATATGCCTGTTATGCTCCCCACTCTGTCTCTGGTGAATCCTCTCACTGCCCCACACCTCTGGCCTGCACCCCAGCTTGTATGCATAAATAAATACATCTTTAAAAAAAAGACAAATATTTTAAAAGAGAGGTTATCACTGATTCTAAGTGATCGGTTTATTATCAAATGCCAAAATCTAGAAGGGATTTGACACACTTGTAGAAGACTTTACATGTCTACCACTGATTTTTCTTGTCTAATTTAAGAAAATGAAACAATAATTTTAAGGATATTTTTATTTTAGTTTGTTGTTGTTTTGTTGTTTTCTTATGGGCAATACTAGCTATACTTGGGTGGAGGACTTTATATTTTATAAATACAGGGACAAGGATTGTGGATCACTGAACTTAAATTAAAAATTTGGTCTCATTTGAAATCTGGAAAAGTGCTCTTTTTAGTAGACTTTTCAGTAAATTCTGTTTTTTTAAAATATGTATTTATTTATGCATACAGGAGCTGGGGTGTAGGCCAGAAGTGTGTGTGTGTGTTGGGGGCAGGGGGGTGTGAGAGGATTCACCAGAGACAGAGTGGGGAGCAGAACAAGTGGATCTACTGAAATCCACTACTGAGGGGAACAGCAGGGAGACAGGTCTGCTGCACCCTGTGGGAAGCTCCCTGGCCGGGGATCAAACTCGTGCTGCAGTGGCTGCCGATAGTTTCATAGTACTGAGACTTAACCCCTTGTGCCACCAGCGAGGCCCTTCAGTAAATTCTAAACGCACTAAGTTCATTTAAAAAAGAATTGCAAATCAAAACCTTGCCATGCCTTGTCTTATCTCCCAGGTGGGTAAAGGTGGAAGTTGGCCAGTGCATAGGGACAGGCCTGGGGAACAGCCCTCAGTCATGGGCCGATGGATTGGAAGTCTTGGAGGGAACAGTGGAAAATGGAAACTCAACACGTTTTCTGCTTGAAATTTACTCTTTGCTATCATCACAAAGGAGACATCTAGAACTGTGGGATTGTGCAGCAGTATTGGTCGCAATGTAAAATAGGAAACAACCACGTGACAAAATGAAATATTATACTGCCATTAAAGTGACTGAGATAGATCTGTGTGTACAGACATAACACAATAGATTATCAAAAGACAAGAAGGGGCCTGCCCGGTGGCACAGCGGTTAAGCGCTGAGCTGTGGAGCTGTTGGCAGTGGTGACACCCGAGTTCGACACCCAGCCGGGGAGATTCCCACGTGGCATGGTGGACCTCTCCTGCCTTGCCCACTGCTCCGCTCAGCAGTGTATTTCTGTCGATCTGCCTGTTCTGCTCCCCACTCTGTCTCTGGTGAACCCTCTCACCGCCCCATGCCTCTGGCCTGTACCCCAGCTTGTATGCATAAATAAATAAACAAATAAAAAGACAGGAAGGGCATGCAAAATACCATCCAACTTTTAATCTTACTGATGTACTTTAAAAATATATAAATATTGTATTTTTTATATATTTACTTACTTTTGACCTGTAAGAATTCATGGGAAACTCTCACCTGATGTTTCCTCTGTTGTACCTGAGATTGGGAGGGCAAAGATGAATTTTGCTCTGAATTTTGGACCTTTTAGTACTTTAAGAAATGCTTCATTATGAGCAATGATACAACAAGTCATCAGTTTCAAAAGTGAAATTTAGTGGCGCTAACAAATGGGTTTGCATCCATCCATGAGTGCTGAGGGCCTTAGGCCCCTGGTGCAGCTGTTGGGAAATACCAAAGAGCTGTGTGTTCCCTTATGGCCTTGCCTTCTGCTCCGTGTCTGGAATTCTTCGCAGTGATGATTCTATAGACTCCGAAGTCATAGCCATCTCCAGTGCCAAAGACAAAGCTTCTAGAGATTTCTTTTCACCAGAATTTGCTGCCATCTGTATGCAGGACCCAAGTCTTTGTTGAATTAGCAAATGTCAATCCTTCACCTTTTTAAAATTGCGGGGTTTTTTGTTGAGGTAATTGTTGGTTTACAACACTGTATAGGATTTAGGGGTTCAGATTAACTTTTGATAGGTCTGTGACAGTGCAGTTTTAGGCCACAGTGCCTCTGAGCTCCCATCTTGAGACATGTCTGCTCCTATTCTGTGCACGTAGCTTGCTGGCTGACCACCCAGCCACTCCATCTGGGCTGTGCAGATGAAAAACTGGGAACTGTTTGTGTTGGGTCCAGCATTTGCCATGGAAAAGATGCCAGGACCTAGAAATCAGGCTTTTGTTATTACTCACATGCTGTTTGGATTTACCTACATGTTTATCATTTCATTTGTTCATTTCTCCATGGATCTCAGACCATCCTTGTGGGAACATGTTCCTCTTTCTTGAGGTATAATCTTGAGATTCTCCTTTATTTCAGGTCTTTTGTGGTAGACACTCTTTGTTTTTGTTCTCATTTCACCTTTTTCATGAAAGAAAACTTGGCTGGGCACACCATTCTGAAGGACAGATATTTCCCTCTATGCTTTAAAGGTGATGTACCATTGTCTTCTGAATTTCATTGGTGCTGCTGGGACATCTGCTGTCATTTAAATTGTTTCCATTTTTGTAGTGATTGTCCCTTGTCTCTGTTTAAAATCTTCTCTTTGTACTTAGTGTTCTGTAATTCAATCAAAGTATTACTAGACATGGATTTCATTTTAAATAGCCAGTATTTCTTTATCTTAGTGTATTGTGCTTTGGGGATTTTTGAATCCATGTTTTCTCTCATTCTGGAAATTGTACTATCACTTTCTTGTCAGTTACTTCCTCTCGTTCATTTTTATGTTCCTGAGATTCCAATGACATGTATATTTGGCCTTCTCAGTCTATTCTTTTGTTGTTTTTTATTTCATAGTCACAAAGTGAAGTCTGTATTCCATCGAGACTTGGAAAGGGATAAAGAAAATATGAATCCCAAAGAACTGTAGAGAGAACACAAAGATTATAGAAGATTTTGAGCAAATGGGGCAAAGGAGTGCTCTCCTGAGCTAGAAGGAATAGTCTGGTGGTTGAGGTGAAATGCAAGTCAAATTTGTTAGATTTGTTGACAGTCAGCAATAGTGATCTTCTTCTTGCTGGTCTTGCCCTCCCTGGATTCTTCCAGCCTCCAAAGCTTCCACAATGAACATCCTCTTGCACTTGTCAGAGACCCCATGTTTACCATCCAGCCACTCCATCTTGGCCTTGCAATGAAAACCTGAACCATTTGTGTTGGCCCCCACATTTCTGTGGACAAGATACCAGGACATGCTTCAGGATGACATTCTCAGCTTTGAATTTCTCCTATAGATGGACTCACCGCTGATGCCATTATATTGTGTGATGTCACCATCTCAGCACATAAATCCTGGAATAATTCTGTGAAACCGGAAACTCAGCCCTTCTCCCCACTGCTCAGAGCATGAATGTCTCCTGCTGTCTCTGGGACTTTGCCTGCAGTCAGCTTGAGGTAGACGCCGCCCGAGGACACGCCCTCAGCAGCTACATGGGAGACACATGGGCTGTGTGTGGTGGCCAGACAGGTGGTGGCAGTGTCCATCGCCCTCCTGCCCCTGCTCATCTCTTAGTCTCTCATTTCTCCGCCACTGTTATATTGGTGCACAGATGAGTTGTCTTCTAGAATTCTTTAGAGGATATTGATTAAGGATGATGATAGTGATTTTAATTTTTCTTTTCTTTTTGATCCAAGGATTGTTTTTCAATTTATTTGCCTGGGCCTTTCCCTTTTATGAGGTTAGCATTCTTTAACGCGCTGATGTTCTCGGTTGTCTATTTATACTCCAGGTGGAGCAAATGGAAGGGAACTGGCAGCATTATGTAAGTGGTCAGGGCTTCTGGAGCTGTCTTCTGAGCTTCGTGGTGAGAGGCCTGTACTGCAGAGCCTGCTGAAATCCCTTGATTGCTGATAGCTCTGCTTTCTGTAATGGTTTCCACCCCCCCCTTTTCTTAATATCACTCTAATTCTAAGGAAGCATTGGGGGAGAAGAAATGTGAGGACACGTCTTCTGCTATCTTGAATTAAAAGCCCAGGCTTTTTTTTTTTTTAACAACAGTCTCACCATAGTAAGTTCTTAAAGAATTTCTGCTGCAGCCAGCTGTCTAGAGAACAGAGACCAAGGGCCCTTCCCCTGGCCTCCGAGGCACTAAGTATCTTTCTCCCCACATGCATTTCAGCCTGATCTTAGCCATGCTCCGTCTTCATTTCAGTGCACTTTAAAAATATTAACCCTTTGCATTCGAGGCCTTTTTTGCATGGGTGAACCAGCCTCTCGAGAGGATTTCGGCTATATCAGGGAAGCGTTTTACAGGTACTTTGAAATCATGTTATACGCAAACAAACATATACAAATAATAAAATTTCATCAGTTTATTTATTTTTACATTGAATACAACAAAATCTGTTAAATATTACATTCTGTAGTTAGTTTTTGTGTGATATTTAGTCAAACAGTCCCCAAGATGCAGCCTCGGTTTGTCAGGACACGTATCCCAATGCTAAGCTGAGACTAACTAAGCTAAGCTAAGAACTGGCTGAGGATGCAGGCCGAGCCTGGCCCATGAAAGTCACTGCGATAAGAATATCCTATCACACATCGGAAATAAACATATCAACTTCCAAACCGCTCGGGCGCCCTAGCCGCGCCACTTGAGTGGACGCATTAAACCGCCGGGTGCCGGAGTGGCACCGCTCGAGTGCAAAGGGTTAAAATGTCGGTTGGTAATGTTTACAGGTACTTTGAAATCATGTTATACTCAAACAAACGTATACAGATAATACAATTTCACCAGTTTATTTATTTTTACATTGAATACAACAAAATCTGTTACAACAAAATCTGTTACAACAAAATCGGTTTCCCATGTGCAGCCTGAGAAATTGAAGTCTACACATATCCTGTGATGTTCTCTACCCAAAGTCCAGCTTCCATCTTCCACCATAAAATTGCTTCCTTTTATTTGATTTACCCACCTTCCTTTCACCTTCCTTTCTGGTAACCCCCCAGTTAGTTCTTATAGCCTACGAACTTGTTTTTGTTATGTTTTGTTTGTTCATTTGTTTTGTCTTTTTATTTCCCACATGTGAGACCACACAGTGTTTGTCTTCTCTGTCTCATTCATCTCACCTATCGTGATGCCCTGCGGGCCCATCCTTGTGGTCACAAATGGCCTCTTATTTTCATTGCAGAGTAGAACTCCGTGGCGTGGACATGCCGCATCTTCCTTACCAAGGCATCTGCCAACAGGCACCCGGGCATCACCAGTTCTTGGTTATTGCAAACAACGCTGCAGTGTAGGTAGAAGTATCTCTCCAGAATAGTGCTTTTCTATTCTTTGGATAGTTGCTTAGAAATGGGATCACTGAATCGTGAAGAATTTCTGTTCTAATTTATTTTAAAGATTTATTTATGCATACAAGCTGGGGTGCAGGCCAGAGGTATGGGGGGGTGGTGAGAGGATTCACCAGAGACAGAGTGGGGAGCAGAACAGGCGGATCCACTGAAACCCACTGCTGAGGGGAGCAGCGGGGAGACAGGAGAGTCTGCTGCACCATGTGGGAATCTCCCTGGCCGGGGATCGAACTCATGCCGCAGTGGCTATAATAGCTTCATAGTGCTGAGACTTAACCCCTGCACCACCAGGGGGGCCCCTCTGTTCTAATTTTTTTTTTAAAGATTTATTTATTTATACATACAAGCTGGGGTACAGGCCAGAGGCGTGGGGCGGCGAGAGGGCTCACTAGAGACAGAGTGGGGCGCAGAACAGGCAGATCAGAAACACACTGCTGAGGGGAGCAGCGGGCGAGGCAGGAGAGGTCTGCCGCACCATGTGGGATTCTCCCTGGCCGGGCGTCGAACTCGCGTCGCCGCTGCCGACAGCTCCACAGCGCAGCGCTCAACCGCTGCGCCACCAGGGAGGGCCCCTCTGTTCTAATTTTTTAAGAAACTCCATGCTGCTTCCCAGAATGACTGCACCAGTCCACATCCCAGCAGCTCTCTGTGTTCTCCATTTTCTCACTACTCTGTGTCCTCACCAACACCTCTGTGTCTTGTCTTTTGAATAATGGCCGTTCTCACAGGTATGGGGGGATATCTCATTTTGTAAAAAAATATATATATATTTTATTTTATTTATACATACAAGCTGGGGTACAGGCCAGAGGCGAGGGCGGCGAGAGGGTTCACCAGAGACAGAGCGGGTAGCAGAACAGGCAGATCAGAACTACACTGCTGAGGGGAGCAGCGGGCGAGGCAGGAGAGGTCTGCCGCACCATGTGGGAATCTCCCCGGCCGGGCGTCGAACTCGCGTCGCCCCTGCCGACAGCTCCACAGCGCAGTGCTCAACCGCTGCGCCACCAGGGAGGCCTGATATCTCATTTTTGATTGGGTTTTGATCTGCATTTCCGGATCCATTTCTGCTTCCACGTACCTGGTGGTCATCTGTATGTCTTCTTTGGGGGAGTGTTGATTCAGATTCCTGGGCTATTTTTGGTCAGGTGCTTGTGTGCTCCTTTTGTCTCCTGTAGCGTGTCAGTGGCTCCTCCTGTCCCCCGGATACACAGTCCTATTCCCTCTGTCTGAAGGCCTTTCTTCTCCCCCTTGCCCTCTCCTGACCCACTCCTCCAGCCCCACTCTAGAGAAAATTACCCTCATCTATAGCTTCACGACATCCTCTAGCCCGTCCAGCACCATCAGAGCTGTAATTTTACTTGTGTTCCTATGACCATCTGATTAAATCTGTCTCACTCACAAATCCAAGTGCTGTAAGGATAGTAATTATGCCTGCTTTTGCTTACCATTTTATTCCCTTGCCTCTGTTGCGTGAGCAAACATGTAAATGAGTGAGAGATGAGTTCTGGCAGCCAGGGGCCTCGGTGGTCTCACAGCCTGACTCTGAGACTGTTTAGGGGAGTCCATGGAACGATCATGGTGAGATATTTCACGGAGTGTGATCTCAGACTCAGCTGCTATACAAGGAAGGCTGAGGAATGGTAACGTGGCTTCCCGTGTAAGCTGCCTTCTCTATGTCTGTGGTGTTTTGTGTGTATGTAGAACTTTTAAGATTTTTAGGGTGCTTTCACATATTCAGACAACTTTTGTCTCCATTGCTGCATGGGGTGCTATGCTGGCTCATTTAAAAAAAAATATTTATTTATGCATACAAGCTGGGGTGTAGGCCAGAGGTGTGGGGAGGTGAGAGGATTCACCAGAGACAGTGTGGGGAGCAGAACAGGCGGATCTGCTGAAGTACACTGCTGAGGGGGCAGCGGGGAGACAGGAGAGGTCTGCTGCGCCCTGTGGGAAGCTCCCTGGCCGGGGATCGAACTCGTGCTGCAGTGGCTCTGGATAGCTTCCTAGTGCTGCGCTTAACCCATTGCACCACCAGGGAGGCCCCATGTTGGCTCGTTTTAATGCACTGGAATAAGACTGATTCATGTCCCTGCAAATAAGAGGACTTTATGGCGAAGGCTCCATTGGGAAGTGAGAATAGATCTTCACTGCATGACAGATACCAAGGAAGAAAAGGAACTTTTGCTCGATCAGACCTTCTGGAAACTAGAACTGGAGGGTCACAGCTTCCCAGGAAGCTCTGGAGACCAGGCTGCCTTCGCCTTGACCCTTCCGGTGCAATTCGTGCGTCTTCGCTCTGGTTCCCTCCAGCACGCCACGCGCTCGGGCCTGGGCTTAGGCAGCGCTGTCTGTGTGCCTCGTGCACTGTCCCGGCGAGATATGCTTGTTCTTCCTCTCTCTCAACGTCATGTCCTCCAGCTCTGCGTCTTGTATTAGAAACTCAGAGACGGTGAGGAGGTTGGCAGAGCTGTATGGGACCCAGGTCCCGGGCTGCCTAGAAAGTGGTATAAGCAGCAGGGCTGTCAGAAGGGAGCGGGCCGGGGTCGCCCCTACCTGCTGGGCACGTGTGTTCTCAGCTGGCACTTCTCCCTTGTTCCCAGAGGGTGGGGTTCAACCCAGTTTCAGCTTCCCAGCAGACGCATGTTTTCTGTCTAGTTGAGGGTGCACCTGAACCCAGCTTCCAAGGGGGCCCCAAGTCTCCGCTCCAGGTGCGGGGCATCTGGTCTTCCCAAACAGCTGCTGGAATAGCTGGCACCTCAGGCTGGTGTCTCCTGGGAGCCTAACTGTCCCTGTTCCAAGACAACGCCCACACTCGCCCTAAAAGAAGAAGTAGCATGTTTGGGGGCTCCTCTCCTGGAACCCACAGCTGCAGCCCATCCCTCACGTGTCCTGCCCCGACGTGCCTCTTCAGGGCTGAGAGCGGACATCAGGGCTGTCTGGGCCTGCCCACCTGGCCTGCGGGTGCTTCGCCCGTCGTCCGAGGTTGGCTGTGCTCGCCCCCTCAAGTCACATCTACCTGGAACACAAGGCGCGTTCCAGACCCGTAGGGCCTATAGGTGCAATCGCCTGCGTTTCAGGCGGGCCCTAAATCTAAGAACTGGTCCTTGTAAGAGCAAGTGGAGAGAGACGGGCGCCGGGACGGGGGGAGGAGGGTCGTGTGGACACTGAGGTGGGACACGCCTCCTCCACAAGCCCGGGGTGCTGGCAAGTCCCAACCTCGCCCCTTCCTTCCTTAACCTCCAGGAAGACAAAACCATCCCCCGAACCTGTGTATCGCTCGACTTCAGGCTCTGTCTGCCAAAGAGCGGGGCATAGTTCCCTAGTGTTTAGCTACCTGGGTGGCAGAGATTCCTTATGGCTTCTCTGGGAAATAATCCCTGCAGTTCCCGGAAGCTCAGCCTGAGAGGGGCGGCCTCAGGGGTCAGAGGGCAGAAGGGGGTGTGAGGGGATGGGGGGGTGAGGTGTCAGCTGGAGACTGGCCTCCGCCCGACCGCCCAGCAGCCTCTGGGGGCAGGGTGTCGAGGCAGGGGCCAGCCCTCGAAACCCTGGGGGTCACCCTGCTGACTGTGGGTTGTGGGGTGCAGTGGCATGCCCCCCGTGGCTGAGTGACCACTCCTTGACAGAGGCACATCCCTGGGGGGGCACCAGCTGGCACAAAGGGCGGGCGGGCCCCAGGCCCTTGCTGCGGTGATTTCTTACTCCAGGTCTTGTGTTGTCGGGAGCCTGGTGCCGACGCTGATGTGTGCCCAGCGGCGCAAGGACACTCAGGACGGCAGGGGCTGGCCCTCGCTGCTCCCGCACACCCTGTGCCTGGCTGCCCCTTCCTGACAGCGTCAAGCCTCATGCTCCCCTCTCTGCCCAGCCCCAGCAGTTTGGTGTGCACCCCCACCTTCAGGGACCGCCTTCCCCTTCCCAGGCATTCTAGATTTTTCCGGGAGGTTCCGGAAGAAAAACCTGTCCAGATCCTCAGGTGCCCTTCAACTTGACAACGATCGATCTCTTCACTTCTTCTCTGTGATTGCCCAAAAAGTCTTCCTAATTGGGTTGTAAAGATCTCAGGGTTTGAGGCGTCTTTCTCTTCCCAGCAGCTGTGCAGTTTGAGCCGTGTCCAGAAGCTTCTGTGCCTCGGTTTCCTCCCCTGGGAAGTGGCATGCAGGGGCAGCTCCTCTGTAGGCTGCTGGGAGAGGCTGAGTCGCAAGCAGGGCAGAGAGGGCAGTACTGGCCAGCAGGGCGTGGGGCCACCCAGTGGTCATCTCTCCCAGCCCTGATCCTCTCCACCACGGCTTCTCCACCCCTCGGGCTGGGGGCCCTGTCCTGCTCCTAGTGGCAGCTGGCTCCACCAAGGCCCTGTCCACAGTCCCGGGCAGCTGAAGCTGGCCACTGACAAGCCCGGAGCTTCTTCCCTGAGAAGATCCCAGATGCTGGTGGGGCCGCCGCTGGGGAACTGGCCGCTCAGCCCGCCAGCCAGCACGACGCCCGGGACCGTGTCCTGGCAAGGCCGGGTGGACACCCAGTGGCCGCCTGCAGGTGGAATTCACGCTGCAGTGCGGGGGCCCCTCCTGAGGCCTGGCAGGCTGGTCAGCAGGGAGAATGGACCTGCCCAAGTGCCGGCCACTGGGTGCCGCTTTGCGTTCCTCCTCCGGCCCAGCTGCTGCAGCTGCTGCTCTGTCATCCTGAAGGCGGGCCTGTCTCAGGCTGAGCGAAGAACCAGGCCTCAGGGGACACAGGCGCCCCTGTGTGGGGGGAGTGGCCAGCAGGCCTGGATGGGGGGTGGGGGGCAGGGGCCCCCATAACTCTCGCCCAGGGACTGTGGTTGTCCCTCGCTGGCTTTGCTCCTGGCAGGTCCGGCGTCCTGTGAGCCCTGTGAGCCCACACCCAGGTCACCTGACTTCCGGTGGCGTAGTGGCCGGATGTGGCCGTAGCCGTAGGCCGTGGCCGTAGGCCAAGGCTGACGGTGGCCCCTGGCTGTTAGGGGTGTTGCTTCTCTCAGGTCAAATTCTTCAAAACTCTGTCTTTTCTGACCCCACCCTCTCCCAGCGCTCCCGACCTGCCTTAGTTGACAGTTCAACCTCTTGGGGATTTATTTTTCCTTTTCCTTCTCCCTCTGAACCCCCTACGCTCCAGCTTCAGTGTCTTCCCTTTAGAAAGGATCGCAAAAGAACAAAGGGGGCTCACGAAGGTTGGTAGGACCTTCTGGAACGCCGTGAAGACCGAAGCGCAGGGACTGTCCGTGAGCGGACATTTAGGGCTTGCGGGCGCCTCGCCAGACACCGCTTCCTTGCAGCAAAAACCCTGTGAGAGAGGGGTTAGGGTGAGGCCTTCGAGAGTGGTGTCCAGACTTGCTGTCACTGCCCACTGCCACGTGGCCCTCGGTGCAGATGGAGTGTCCCATTAGGGGGACAATGACGTGCGTCACACTTCTGGCCACCCTGCCCGTGGCTCTTTTTTTTTTTTTTTAAGATTTATTTATGCATACAAGCTGGGGTGCAGACCAGAGGTGTGGGGCGGCGAGAGGATTCACCAGAGGCAGAGTGGGGAGCAGAACAGGCAGATGGGCCGAAATACACTGCTGAAGCAGCGGGAAGACAGGAGAGGTCTGCTGAGCCCTGTGGGAATCTCCCCCGCTGGGCATCGAACTCGCACCCACAGCTGCCGACAGCTCCACAGCGCAGTGCTTAATCGCTGCACCACCAAGGAGGCCCCCTGCCCCTGGTTCTTGATAGAGGCAGACGTGCTGTGGATACATATTAAAGTGCAGTCTGTGTCCGTGTTCACGCGCGTGTGGTGTATATGCACGCAGAACACGGGCATCGGGAGCGATCTACTCTGTTCTTTTCTGTGTGGGGGAAATGGGGAGAATCTCCCCTTAATTTCAGTCGAGTTTTCCACCAGTTCGTTAATTTTAACAAGTGGCCCTCTCACCAGCCGTACTTTCCACCGCAGATTTAATTAGCCTTTTTCCGTTCCCTTTTGCTAGTTGACAGAGCTGAGAGGAGGGAAACGGCGGCAATTTGAAACCTTGTTAGAAATTTATGAAGTGCTAAAATGTTTTATCCCCAGGGGCTGGCTTGCCAGCTGGCGTGCGGCGCTGCCTCCGCGGGCCTGGGAGCGGCGGGCACCGGCAGGGTGGGGCAAATGAAGCTCTGGGTAATTAGCACCGGGAGGGGAGGCTAATTACTTTACCCGCCATTGACCAGGGGCTTCTGGAGAGGAATGTGCAGCGCCAGAGACCAGGCCTTGGATAGGCTGCTGGGCACATGGGCGAGGCTGGCCTTGGGCACGGGCGTCCACTCACCCCCGTGCCTGCTTGCGGCTGGAGCCTTTTTCTAGCAAAATGTCCCCGAGCTCATTCTTCCGCGCTACGCCCTCGGTGCACCTCCTGCGGTCTCGGGACAGGGTGTTTGTGTTGGTGGACGCCTCCTGCCTGCAGTGAGGGCTCCCCCCAACCCCCTGTGCCCCACATTCTTTCCGGGGGGCAGTTACTGTGTTGTTCTCCCCTGGAGATGGCACCTGTGGCCGCAGATGCCCTGGAGAACAGACAATTCGGAATAAAGGTGTGGGTGGCTGGTGCTGTGCTGTGGGCGGAGGGTCCCTGCCCCCCAGGGCCCCCCAGAGGCAGCAGGAGGACAGACTCCTCGGGAGTTACCCCCAGGTGCCTGAGCTCTCGGGGGAGGAGCAGTGGTCCCGGGGAGGGGGGGCGCAGCTTCTTCTGAGGATGCCAGACCTCGCTGGGAGAGGGGCAGGTGGCTGTCCCTCTGGGGACCCTGGTCAGGAGGGGGTCCTAAGCCCCTACCCCACTCCCCTCACTGCCTTTGCAAACTAACAATTAGGGGAAAATATTTTTGGTGGCCCAGAACTTTAAGTTGTGTTCCTGGTGTGGTGCTGCGGGGTTTCAGGGTCACACCTCTTCAGCAGGGGGCCACCGCACCCCCACCAGAGCTCTAGCAGTTCTCCACCCTCCCTTCTGGGAGCCTCAGTTCTGCAGTCAGATTTCTAGGCTCTGCTTTGGTTCTAAACTTTTGTCTGTTGCTTTGTTTTTCTCCGTATCCCACACGCGTGAAACCACCCAGTGTTTATCTTTCTCCTTCTGACTATTTCACTCTGTGTCATCCTGTCCATTTCCATCCATGTTGTCACAAATGGCAGGAATCGCCCCCCTTCTCACTGCGGGGAGGAGACCACCATGTTCGAAGACGGGTTTTCATCTACCCCCCTGTCCTGGGCCCTTTTGTGTTTCCCTGACTCGGCTGTGGTGAGCGGCGCTGCAGTGAGCCGAGACGCGCGCGCCTGCGTTCTCCAGGGAGAAACCGAGGCGAGGGATTGCCGCGTCGCATGCGTCGAGCTTTCTGGCAAGTTCGTTTCCTTAAACAAAGTGCACGTGCAGTGCTCTCAGCGGGCGCGGTGCTGTCTGCCCGAGTTTGCGGGGCTGATGCGACAGCGCGCCACACAGGGCGGCTTCCCCAGCAGAACTTGGTGCCGCTGCGCGTGGGAAGGGCCTGCTTGGCCTCGCCTTACCCGTGGGTGTCTGTCTTCATGCTCACCTGCTCTTCTCCCTGCGTGCCTGTTTGCATCCAAGTCTCCTGTTTTTGCACAAGGACACCAGTCAGCTGGAAGCACACCCCAGTGACCTCATTTTGCTTCGATGACTTCGGTGGAGTCTCTGTCTCCAAATACGTGATCAGATCAGCACCACGCTCTCCCAGGCTGAGCACGGGGCCGGGGTGGGTGGTGGGGAAGAGGCTGCTCCCACCAGCTGAGCCTAGCCTGGGAGGAGGGGCTGGTCTGAAGACAAAAAGCTTGGCCACTGTTCCTTGCTGTTTTGTGGGTGCACCTCCATGGGAACAGAGAAATGCCAGACACTTGCACACACCCTCCGTTTACTGATGGAGGCCTGAGGTTAACCCGTAAGCTCAAGGTTAGAAAAGGAACAGCTGCAAACCCAGAGCCTCGAAGGGCGACTTGGGTTGGCATTGTGCCAGGAGCTGTTCAGATTGTGTTTGCCTCAGTCACTCCACCAAGCTTCATGCCTTTGACTTTTATCTGTCTCCCACTCGCCCTCCGTATGCCTGTTAGGTGTGCGTGCCCCACCGGGCCGATCTATAGCATCATTTCTACAATAGAAAAGGGAGCTGAGTGGTACATTTTAGACGACCTGCTCATGGGAAGGTTATTTAACACTTTGTGTGCCGGTGCCCTTTCAATTTCCCAGCCCTTGGGGCCGGCCATTTTCTGTGCCGCCGCGTGAATGGTAGACGCATTCAATAACACGCACACAACTCCTGAACTACTGGATATTTAAAAAACCGCAGTATCTCTCATAAAACACCTTCCACTTTCACCAAAACAATGTGTAAAGCTTCTAGAATGAGGACGATCAAAGAAATAGCTTCTAATAGTTCCAAATAATCCACTGTGGCGTGAAAAACCGGAGACTAGATGAACACGTATTAATACGTGAGCGGCCACCTGATACTGGTGACAAAAACACGTACGGATACGTGAGCGGGCCACAAAGTGTTACAAGCAATTACGACCGAGCCTGGGAAGTGCTACCTCAGGCTACTAACGTGCACCTGACAATCCAGTTAGTTCGTGAATGGCCTAGTCTACTGCTTGACCCGGCCATTGGCTTTAAATTCAGCACAAAGTCGGTCTACGTGCATGTCCATGGTGGCCGTGTGATCTCGTCTCCAAGGGGACGAGCCCCTCCCACCCCCTTGAATACTGCTCCCCTCAGGGTTTGGCTTCCTCGGGTCCGCGCCATGTTCGCCTTCTCCTTTCTGCCGCTTTCCGGGTCAGCCTCCGTGCCCCCTGAGGCACAGTCCCAGGTGAAGGTGCCACTGTCCAGTGGGGTCCCGGTGCCTCCCAGCGCGACTTCCTGCGATGAAAGCGTCCGCCTGGAGTTGCTGGGCGGCTGTGACTGCCGAGCTCCTGCCGCGTGTTTGCAGGCAGGAATGGAAGTTTGAGTTCTGTTTGGTCCGTTTGGACCTTGGATATAATAGTCACAGTACAGGAGGCTGCCCTGGGGGGTGGCGTGGAGCCCTGAGACAAAGCCTGAGCAGCACCAGGCCAGGCGCTGCCCGGCCCGAGACCCCGGTCTGTGTCACACTCCGGACTCGGGAGATGCACCCAGATTGTCCATGGAAAGAGGTCTGCGCTACACCTGGGAGGCAGCAGCCGCCGGAACCTCCCCTAAGCACCGAGTTGCTTGGGTCCTTGTGGAGAGGCTCCCCAGACGTATCCTGAGATGAAAGGACGTTCCTCAGGCCCCTGGACAGCTGGCTGCTAAGGAGAAGGGGCTGTCCTCCAGGGCCAGACGCAGAAGCCGTGTGTGCTGAGCTTTGCCCCCGAGTGGAGCTGAGGCCAGTTGTGCAGGTCCAGGTGTCGGAAGCCCACAGGCTTTAGAGATCTGGGCAGATTTCCACTTGTGGCTTGGCTCTGTGTCCACCCCTTCAGCGGACAGAGGTTTACCGAGGGTTGATTCGGTCTTAACTGCTGGGGAGTTACTATGAACAAAACACATTTTGTTCCTCCTTTGCATTTTTCATTCATTCACTTACTGATTGATTGCTTCTCATCAATGGAGTGTCTTCCTTGGCACATCTGTGTTCTTATCTAGTGTTCTAATAATATTTCCGAAATGACTGTGTGTGTCCTCACACTTTGCCTAAATCTTCTTGGTCTTCATGCCAAATTGTCAGGTGTCGCGGGGCTATGGGTAATTTTCCTGGAAAGAACATTTAAGGGGGCCTCTGCTGGGCAGGAGGGACGGCAACCGCTCACGGCAGGAGCAAGAACTGAATTGGCTTTTAAGAAAAGGGGGTCTCGCTGAAGAAAGGAAGTCCCCTGCTTGGCAAAGCCTTGGGAATCTGTGCTCCTTTGGTGGCACAAACCTTTGTGCTAATAAGTAAAACCCTGAGGTCCGTGCATTTGGGTGTATTTGTAGTTCCAGCAGCACTGTGAGCTCAGAGCTGCCAGGGAGGCCATAGAAATGACCTTGACCTCCTGCCTTGACTGTTTTGAAGGTCAGTCTGTGAGATGAGTTTTGCCATCCGGTTGGGCTGTGGCACTGAGAACAAGCAGCCCAGTGTACCCCAGCAGGGAAGCGGAACAGCATCAGGGCAACAGGGAGGCCCCTACATTATAACTCCAGATCCCTCCAGATGGGATGTGGGCTCCGATGTTTTGGTTACGCAGCAAAACACAAGGCTGCAGAGAAGCCCGCTAAGTTAAGAAACAGGCACGTCCTTGAAATGTGCCCCGTGTGCCTCACCACGGCCGTCCCACAGAGGGAGGGCTGACCCCCGTGGGGCCTTGCTTCCTCTGTGTCCCTCACAGACTTGCAGCCAAAGCGATGTGTTGCCAAGATGAGCCCTGCCTGAGCTTCGTGTCACTAGAGTCACAGAGCGGGCTCTCTCTGGGCACGTGGTTCTCCTCTTATTGCACTGAGAGGCGTCCATATGATGTAGGTTGTTCATCCTCAACAAACGCGCATGAAGAGGCTGTCAGTCATTTGCATGGTTGTCTGACTTTGGTGTGGGGGATTCATTTTTATTCCATGTGAGCACATGCAGTCCTCACCCCCACCCACCCTCTCATGTCAAAGCCCAACCCACTCACCCCTTTCTTCTCCTTCTGCCCCCCCAACCCCCCACATTCCCTCTGGTAAGCAGCATATTTTCACGAAGTCTAAGACTGGTTTCTGCTGTGCTTTGCCAGTTTATGTTTTTTGGTTGTTTATATTCCAGATAAGTGAAACCACCTGATCTGTCTTTCCCTTTCTGACTTGTTTCACTGAGCACCATCACCTCAAGGAGGGTTCATCTATTCTGTTCCCAAAGGCGCTACTTCACCTTTTTAACAGCCATGTGGTATTCCACTGAGTGCACTGTGGGACTCTGGATGCTGGGGATACAGAGAGAAGAATCTTTTCACATTTATGTTTCCAGTTACTGGATATTGGGTTCTCTTCCCCCACCCTCTCTCTCTTTCCTCCCCTCTCTGGTCCTTCCCTCCCTCTCTCTTTCTCATTTGTTATATATTATTTATGTTAATCTTTATATGATAATAGCTCTTGTAAGTATCTTTTAGTTTGTGGCTTATATTTCAGCCTATTCTTAATGAATAGGCTTATATTTCAGCCTATTCTTAATGAATAGGTGGTCTTAGATCTTTTTTACAATTTTTTAATTAGCTTTTTTTTTGTATCAGAGAACATGCTTTGCTAGAAGTTTTTCTATTTATTTTCTAGAATATCTTGTATTAATTTTCATTAAGTCCTTCATTCATCCAGAATTGATGTTGGTGTGGTGTGAGGTAGGGGTACGTTTCACTGAGTGCACTTGGACAGTGCTGAGTTCCAGAGTGACTCAACAGCAGACCTTCTCCTGGGGTCTTCTGTCTCGCCTACCTGAAGCTGTCAGGTTGGCACAGATGAGCAAGTCACTTGTTTGTGTCCGAGCTTCATGGATCCATCCCTGTGCCAATGCCACACTGTTCGGTCCTTGGTTCTGTAATTAGGCTTGTTATCTGGAAGGACAGGTCTTTGCTCTTCTTGGCTCTGTAGACTTTAATATTAATTTTGAAGAAAAATGTTCAATTTCCTCTGAAAATCCTTTTGGAATTTTGCTGAGACATTAAAATGTTGTGCCGAGGAAGATGGCGCTGACTGATGTGCTCAGCATGGAACTCTGGCTATCCCTCTTACCAGTTTTGTACCTCAGTTTCCACATCTGTAAAACAGACTTGGCAAAAATATTTCCTCTTAGTGGGAAGAATAAAGTGTTGCTATCAGTGAAGCCCTCGAACATTGCCAGGTTGATGGAATCTCTGCAAGTATAAGGTGTCATATTGTTATTATTTTTTTATTGGGCTTAATCTACTGATCAATTAGGGAACTGTGGCTTCTTTACATCACAAGGACAGGGCAATTTTTTAGTTATTATGAGAGTTCCCAGATCAAGGACTTGTGACAGGTTCTGAGACCTTTTAATCAGATAGGAGTATCCCATCTGAGTAACTCTTTTGTTAAAAATAACTCTTATTTATAAAATTATATATTACAGAAGAAAATTTAAAATTTTAGAATTAATAAAATTGTATTTATTATTCTTTGAAAGCAATTTTTCTTCATCTCAGAGTTTAAGATTTATATAAATTGCATTTTTCCCTTCTGACTAGACCAAATCCTCATTGCATTTCTTTTGGATGTTAAATTCCACCTCTCAGGAGGATCATCTGTTGTAGAGAGATAAGAACCCAAAACAGCTGTGTTTGTGAAGGAAATTTTCTCTATTTTTGGGAATTGTGAAAACCCTATTTGTTCGAGGTTATGGGTCCCAAATGGGGGAAAAGACATTATTGGGAGGACAGTGACTCAACAGACAGAGTCGCTGCCAGGAGTTGCTGAGGCAGAAGCAATTTCTTTCGGGCACGGTGGTGTCCAGTGGCGAGTCGGTAATGAGACTTAACCAGGCTGGTTTCCATGTGAGCCGCGTGTGTGGAGCCCCCAGCCCGCTCACAGGCGGCGTGGGCGGCCCTTCGCTGGCCGCCGTCGTAGACTTCGCTTGTCGCTCCTCAGAAGAAGCTTCACCGGAACAGTCACCGTGGATGGTAACCCGCGGTGCTCTGCTCTATGTAGGAGCCTCTAGCTCAGGGGAAATGCCCTTCCCAGTGGTGGTATTAATTTGAAAGTTCCTTTTGGAAGTGGTCCTTGTGAGTCAAGAGACTTGGGGTCAAACGCTGGCTACCACTTACCAAGTGGGTGATTTGGGGGATCGCACATAAATGTTTTTGTAATTTAGTTTCCTCATTTTTAACATGGAAGCGATGATAGTGATACTATGAGGGTGAAGATGCTGGTGGTGATGGAGGTGGCGATGATGGTGATGATGATGGCGATGGTGGGGGGTGGTGATGATGGCGATGGTCATGAAGAATGTGATGAAGATGGTGGTGGTGATGACCATGAATGTGATAATGGTTGTGACGAAGATGTTGGTGTTGACCTTGAAGAGTCACTTGTCTCACATAATCACAGTGAGGCTGAGACCCAGTGGTCATGTTAGGAAACCGGCGTGGGGTCTGGCCTACTGAAGGAGGTTCATTAATTTCTAATTGCCCTTGTCTCTCTCCCCAACCTCTATTCTTCTGGATTTTCTCTACTAGGGTTGCAGGGTATGCACTTTATAGTGTGGCTCTAGCCAACAATGGCGTAAAACAGCACACATCAGCTCCTACTCGGGGACCAGGTGTCCAGGTCCCTTCCACTGGGTCAGAGCCAGCACAGTGTTTCCGCAGGGGCTGCGGGAGAGAAGGCACAGGCTGTCTTCGTAGCTGGAGAGCTGCTCGCCTGGTGCTCCTGTGTCTCCGCCGCGTCTCAGTCCAGTGGACGCGCTGTTTTCTGCTGCGTCCGCTCCCTCGCTGCCTAGGTCTTAGAAGGACACTGCGTTGCATGGCATAAGATTGCGATGGATTGAATGGAGGCCCACCGGGAATACCCAGATAACCTCCCCATCTCAAGATCTTTACTTAATCTGTGAAGTCCTTGTTGCTACAGAAGGAAGCACCCACAGGTGCCAGAAAGCAGGACGTGGCTGTGTCTGAGGTTGCTGCACCGCCTGTCCCAGCAGCATGGGGCTGATGCGGCACCAGGGCATTGCAGAATAAGACCAGCATGTTCAGCCCAGCCACGCTCCACGTAACATTCATGCCAACGTTCTGTGTAACAGGGTGACCAGAAATCCACTCACTGCCCTCGGTCTCGGGACTTGCTGTGTAGCCTTGGCAGTGCCAGCGGAGACTGAAGCTGCCGAGAAGTTGTCTGTTCCACATCTTCAGCTCCCAGGACTTCGGACTTCACCCTCCCCTGTCGTATGTGCTGTGAAGATTGCATAGAAAGATCTCCCGTCACGCACTGGAGCTGCGCGGCCCGCGGCCTGGGAGGCTGAAGCGGCGGACGCTGTGTGGTGTCCACCCAGCGTAAGCCCAGGACGCGTGGCTCGCACCTGTCGTCTTCCGCTGTACCTGCTGCAGGGCTCGGCGCAGAGGGAGCGTTTGTATTTAGGGCAACAGAGGAATGAGTAGGTGGATATTCAACATAGGAACCCCCAGGTAACTCTCCAGCCGTGGCACCGAAAGGGGGCTTCTCAGCTTGGCTGAGCATTACCCTCACCCCGGGGGAGCTGTTCAAAAAGAAATTCTGGGCCGGGACCTGTGCAGAGATTCCCGCTGCTCTGGTCTGGGTCGGGAGCTTGTGCTGCTGCTGTCTTCGCTGTACCCCAGCTGAGGCTGCTCTGGAGTGTGGTTGCTGGGCATTGGCGCAGGAAGTGCCAGAGGGGCATTGCAGCTCCTGTATTTCCAAATGTGCAGGAGGCAGGAGGAAGACAGACCCCGCGGGCGAGTCGCATCCACCAGCAGACCCCCCGGGAACGGCCTGTTTGTGCTAGGAGGTCTGTGGTGATCAGCGTTGTTTTCTTTAGCACCGCTGCTGTTTTAATGCGAAGAATAGTAATTACCCTTCACTGAACATTTATTGAGCAAAAATGACACAAAGCACTTTACTCAGCACCAGGCGCTCAGGAGTACAGCTCTCTGCCGTGAGTCCCATTTCAGGGGCACATACACTGAGCTCTGGTTTAATTAATTGGCCCAAAGTTCCATTTCTTTTTTTTTTTTATAATACATATTTTTATTGTTATTTATGTCTTTTACATTTTGCATTTCCTTTGGGTAGCCCACCACCAATTCACCCGTGAGCCATCTCCATGGTCCCTTGTGTTCTTTTCTATTCCATTTTGTGCCCTTTCCCTTCCCTCCCTCCGGCTCCTTCCTCCCCCCACCACCCCCACTGATTGTCTCTCTCCCACCCGGCCTCCCTATAGTCCTGTTATAAGTGAAACCATTCGATATTTTTCTCTTTCTTTCTGGCTTATTTCACTGAGTATGATTCCCTCTAATTCCAAAAATAGATGATTGGATCCAGAAGATGTGGTACATATACACAATGGAATACTATTCAGCATGGAAAGAAGATAAACACATGCAATTTGCAGTGACATGGATGGAATTAGAGCGAAGTTCCATTTCTGATAAGCTAAACAGAGCAGGCCGTGTGCAGAGGCTGGTGAGGACCTTAAGTGTCCGTGGCCTCTCCCCACAGCTCTGGGCCCTCCCAGCCCCTCCCCCAAGGCCTCAGGCTCCGGCCCTCTGGCGAGCGCCCCAGGACATGGCTGTGAGTCACCCCCGAGCCCTGGCTGAGCTGTTAAATGCGAACTTCTCCAGTAACCGGGTGAAGTGTTGATTTATTTCCTCATAAGCTGTGTCTCATTTTCACACGCACGTGACCCTGTAATAGACATCATTTCTGCCTCAGAGTGAAATCAAAATCTGTCTTTTAACGAACAGTCAGAATTCAAGAAATCCATTAGTAAAACCAGCCATTAGAAAAAACAAGAAATAAGAAGGAGGAAAAATATCATTTTTAGTCCTAGCTTCCACAAGGCTAGAATATTCCTTGGAGAGTGTTTCTTGCCTCTGTATAAGCCAGTTCTGCTCACTGAAATCAGTGCAATCCCAGTTCCTCCTCAGCATTGTGCCTTAACATTTTTCTGTCGTCTTCTTTTTAAATATATTTTTCATCTGCAGCATTCCACTGAACTCATGCCCCAGTTACTTCCTTACATAAGGCTTATTTAGAGAATTTCCAACTTTGTAGGTTTTTTTTCTTAAAGATTTATTTATTTATGCATGCAAGCTGGGGTACAGGCCAGAGGCGTGGGGCGGCAAGAGGGTTCACCAGAGACAGAGTGGACGGAAACACACTGCTGAGGGGAGCAGTGGGCGAGGCAGGAGAGGTCTGCCGCGCCATGTGGGATTCTCCCCGGCTGGGCGTCGAACTCGCGTCACCGCTGCCGACAGCTCCACAGCACAGCGCTTAACCGCTGCGCCACCAGGGAGGCCCCATAACTTTGTGGGGTTTTTAATGAGACTGGAAGGGGTGACTGGGCGCAGACGACCCCTGAGCCCCCTCCCAGGCAGCAGAGCATGCCCTGAGTAGTGCCCAGGCCTACTGTGGATGGTGGCAGCTCCGTCCCTCTCCAGCCTGGTGCTCTGCTCACAGCTGATGTCCAGGTCCCATCTCATTTGCTTACCTTGTAACCTTGTTACACAGTGACGCTCGTTGGCATCATTGCTCGTGCTTGGATCCGCCGTCAGCTGTAGCTACCAGGGTGTAGCCACCACCCGTGCACCCCGCCCACTGCGTGGTCCAAGCGCCATGAGGCTCCCTCCCTGTCTTGTGCTCACCCCACCCCCACCCCAATGCCTCCGCTCCACAGCCAGTTCTGAAGGTCCTTTTAGAGTTTGGCTTTTCCTGGTTCCTTTGGAGTCCCCATATGAGTGATGCTCTCTGCCAGGTGACTTTCTCCTTGTGACTTATTTTGCTTAATATTGTTCTTGCCAACTCCAGCCATGGTGCCTCAAGTGGCATGAGCTTATCTTTTTGATGGCTGAATAGTATTCCATTCTTATATATACCACCTCTTCTTTTTTTTTTTTTTAAAGATTTATTTATTTATACATACAAGCTGGGGTACAGGCCAGAGGCGTGGGGCGGCGAGAGGGTTCACCAGAGACAGAGTGGGGAGCAGAACAGGCAGATCAGAAATACACTGCTGAGGGGAGCAGCAGGCGAGGCAGGAGTATACCACCTCTTCTTGATACGGTCATCTCACTTGGGGCGCTTGGGTGGTTACATGGGCAGGAAACGTGGGCAGTCACCTGCACCCTGATTGTGAAGGCCATTTCCTTTGGGGGATTAAAAGCACAATGACATTTAACACTTCTTAGCACACTTAGAGCTAGGCGCTTCCCCAGCAATAAGTGCTCATGTTATAAAATAGATTCTTCAAAGCAGAGACACCGGGTGAGAGAGGAGAACTTTTTCCAGCTCCTGGGCCTCTTGTGATCTCGCTGTGAGTCGGGCCTGCCCCTCCGGTGGATGGAGCACAGGGGCTGGACACAGGCCGCGGTTTCCACACGACAGTACCACGTCTCCCTCTCTAGTCCTGTGTTGCCTTTAGCATTTCCTCTGCTTGTGTAGCCTTGGGCTTGAATTAAATCCACTGTGGAGCAGTGGGCCTGTGTCCAGACTGTGCTGGGATGAACGGGGGGCAGTGCTGGCTTTTCTGGCATTTTCTGTCCAGTGGGGGAGAAAGACAAGCCTGGGAATCGACATAGATGGTGTCATGTGCAAACTCACGGCGTGTGTGCAGGGAAGAGGCGAGGCTGATTGCTGAGTGATCTCAGGGCGTCTTAGCAACTTTTCAGATCCATTTGTCTTTACATTTCAGACCAACAAGCGTCCCTCTTGGTCTCGTGGGTGCCTCTAAGGGCGGCGGGTCGAAACCCAGATTTTCTTGTTTCAGCTACTCTCTTCTTCTGCTTGGACATGGGAGGCGGTGCCTCACCCCTGGGTGCCCTGCAGGGGAGCGGGCAGAGCCAGGGCAGGGGGCTGCGCAAGTGGAGCGGGCAGAAAGGCCACCCATCGCTGCGCCGGCCTCCGGCATGCCTGGGCGAATAAGGCGCCCGCTGTGCAGAGGCTCCTGGAGAGTCGGCGTGAGCCACGGGCTGGAGCTTGGTACGGCGTTTCGCGGGCAGGGCTGGGGCTGCATTAGCTGCATCTTTGCAGACAATTCTGTTTCCGTTCCAGGAGGCAGATCAGGCTTCCACTGCAAATGGAGAAGACAGCCCAGGGTGTGGATGTGCTGTCCGCGGAGGGAGGAGGCAGGCCAGAGAAAGGAGGGAGGGAGGCGAACTGTCCTCACGGCTCGAGTCCAGGCTCTGGGCGGTTCTCTCCTACACACATCGGCCTTTCGCCATGGCCACTGATAATTTTAGACCGTCACTCTCGCTGCCATTTCCATTCCTGCCCGTCTCACCGGCGGCCCCTGGCCCAGCGCCCCACGCGTGCAGGTGTCCCCGGCACTGTGCTGCCACGCGCCACGCTCTGAAGCCGCTGGTCAGTCCCGCCGGCCCCCGCCGCGCGGTCAGGCCGGCTGATCAGTTAACAGGCCCCCAAGGCTGTCCTAGAGCAGCCCTGCCGTGCAGCCTCTTGCGGGGCTTGTCGAGCCGAGACCCCTAATTAGGGTTGCCCCAGATTGGAGGTCCCCCGCCCCATCTCCAGGCTGCTTTCGGAATCCGTGGGGTGACTTGGGTGCCCGCCTGGCCCCAGTCAACGCGCTTCTGATCCGCTACTGCCCGACCCCGGCTGCTCTCCTGTGAAGCGCTGACTTTCGAGGGATGAAGCCGGACGTGGGTTTCAGATTCGAGGGTGGCCGGTGTTAGGGCCCAGGGTGTCCTCACGCACCCGAGAGAAGGCTGGAAGGGGTCTGCTGAGCGCAGAATGCCCTCAGCGGCAGCCGCCGCTTGGGCCCAGAGCTGGGCGAGGACCAGCTCCCAGGCCGGCGCCAGCAGGAGGGCGGGCGTGCCGTCTCGGAGGCTCCCCTCTTTCTGCAGTGAGGGCGGAAGGACCCGCGCGCAGGGGCTTAGGTTTCCGGCCTAGACGCTGCTGACAGCGGGGCCAGGCGGCCCTTTACTTGGGGCCTGCCCTGTGCACTGGACACCGCGGCGCCCCTGCCCCAGGCGGCCGATGCTCCAGGGGAACAAGCCAGGTGGAGAGCCGCTCCTCTGAGGTGAGAATCCTCCAGATGCTAGAGAGGAGCGGGCAGGGAGTGGGGCCAAGGGTCTGTGGGCAGCTGCGCCTGCTCGGTGGCCTCGAGTGCCCACATGCGCCTGCCGACACCCCAGCGCCTGGTGCAGCCTCGGCAGTGCCCGCTGGGGTGTGAGGCTGCCCTGCTTCGGAGACCGCTTTTCAGAAACGACGTGTTTTTCCATGTCAGTATTCAGCTGTTCGTGTAACTCCCCAAATTATTTTATGCATTTTTTTCTGACCTGAGAAAGGTGTGGATCTTCCCAGCACAAAAAGCAGAGACCCCTAGAGTGGTGGAGACAGCCAGTGGCCTCTGTGCCCGCGCTGGCCCCACGCCCAGCCCTCGGAGGCTGCTCGAGGGGGATGATCGTTGCCCGAGACGGCCCCTCTCGCTCTTCCCCCAGGAGCACGTTTATTCATCATCCTTGAGCTTTTATCTCGGGCCCACGCACCGACCCGCCAGCTGTGATCGATGCAGCTACGTCGGCTGCATTAGGGGCAAAAAGCAAGTTGTTTGTGCCCGCTCGACCCGTCAGCCACTGTGTAAACTATTTTAGGAATCAGAGCTTGTGGGTAATTCACTACGGGCCTGTTCACAGCGCTCGAAAGGGCGCTCCCATTGAGGTCAGCTGGAGGCCCCGAACCCGCCCACGCCAGCACCTGCCTTCTGTCATTCCACACCTGTCACCAGGACGTGGGGGCAGCAGACCCGCGTGGGCAAGCCCTGTCGTTTCCTGAAATGCCCCCACACGGCCCGGCTGCTGGACTCTCTAAGCGTCGGCCGTGGCCTTCCAGAAGGGCCAGGTGTCTGGAGGGCCTGGGGTGAGAGAGAACTCCCAGCCGCCCTGCCGGCCCTTCAGAGTCCACTGCCAACTGCCACAGGTGGCGGCGAGTCTTCAGGATTCTTCTCCCCTGTCCCAGTCTCTTCTCCTCCTTAGAACACCACTCAGGGTTAGAGCTGTTTTACCTTTACAAATGAGATGTGATTTTTTTATCAAACCCTGAGAAAATGAAGACTTGGCAGCTCTTGGAAGTGAGAGATTCCAGATTGGTTCAGCTGGAAGCATTCCAGGGATACCTTACAGACACGCCACTCCGTTTGGTTTTCGAAGCGTGTCCTGGAGGGAGGCTGCGAAAGTCTTACTCCTTTAAGTTTAAAGATGTTCTGCAGAATGTCGGCACTGCCCCCCTTCACCTTCTCCAAAAGACAGCCCCAGGCGTGGCCCAAAGTGTCCGCCCCCATCAAGCTCATATTGCAGCGTAGGGTAATAGCCTTCCTGGGCCCCCCGCGGCTTGAGCCGGCCCCAGAGGGCCAGCAGATGTCAGGCATCCAGACAGGGGTGGGTGGCCGTGGGCTTCTGCTTGCTGACCCCAAGCCACTGCCCAGGCCTGGGAGTTGCCCAGCGGGCCTGTACTCCTTGCCCTGGGACTGTCCGAGCGCCATCGTACGGACACTTAGAGCAGGAGAATGTGACTCTGCTTTGGTGAAGTCTCTGTGACTCCGAGCCCATTCTAAGTGGCGGGCAAGCTGCCGGAACGTGTGGATTCCAGCTGGGAATCAGGCCCTCGCTGGAAGAGCCCGACACGGGCAGGTGAGCGCTGAAGCCTTGTGGGTCTGGGACTCGCTGCATTTCCGCCACGATTCAGGCCTCGAGGGGGGCTCTGGCAGAAGCCGCCCTGAAAACCATTTCTGCTACTTTGGTGGTTTTAATCCTCAGTCACAGTTTTCATTTTGGGGAGAAGGACACAACAGTCGATCATTAGGATTTTCTAAGCAGAAAGGAAGAGAAGAGAAAGGCGAGCTGGAGGAGAGCAGTGCTGGATAGAGGCGTCGCTGCAGGCGGCCGTCGCTGGGTCTTGGCTCACCTACACGCGCGACGAAGGAGGGAGAATGACAAAGACTCAGTTGAGAAGGCTCCGGAAGGTGCCCCACGGGGTCCGCAGCACGCCCAGCCACGGCTGCCACTAGGGTCTTAAACCTTCTCCTGCCGCGATGTTCGGGTCAAAGTGATGGAAGATCCAGCAGGAGTTGGGCCCAGAGTTAGAGGCCCCTCCCCACCCTCTGAGCAGAGGGCCCAGAGGTTCTGCCCGTTCTCAGCGGGCTCGGAGCCCAGCGGACTTCCCAGAATCCAACCCCACAACAGAGGTCAAAGTTCATATAGTTTCTCATCTCTGGTATGAAAGCAGCAACACTCGCTGCCTGTAAGATGGAGTTTTCGGGTTACTCCCGAAAACCGACAGGTTTGCAGTGAGCTTCGGGCCGGCACAGGACGTCCACCCATCCGTGTTGGTTATTCAGTCAGCGCTAGTGACTCGGTCACAGCAGAACCAAAGCAGTAATGATAATAGGGTCGGGCTACGCGTGACACTTAATGCTGCGCTGGGCGATCCCGTCTTGGCAGAGGAGGCTTGCGGGCCGCGTCGGGAGCGATTCATGTCTTGTACAGGTGCACCCCAAGAAGTAAAGGGGCTCGCGGTCCTCTGCATGCCCCAGCACCCCACAGTGCGAGGTCTCGGGCAGCTGTGGGGTCCACGTCTCCCCCGTACGGTGTGAGGCAGGAGACGCTGGGGCCGAGTGCGGCTGAGTAGGGGCCTGGCCTGGAGAAGACGCCCCCTCTGTGCACAGTGACATGGCGAGGGGTGCAGGCGGGACTTCCACACCCTGCCCTCCGTCCTTGGGCTCCTGTGGGGTGTCCCGGCTCTGTTTGGGGTGTCTGTGAGCAGCACAGGAGAAGGCTTTGCTCCGCAGAAACTGCTTGGGCTGCTTCAGAGCGTGTGGGGATGAAACCCTGCACACACATCCCCGCGGGCCCGGCCTCGGTGAGCACCCCTCTGCCTCTGGTCTCCCCCTGCAGTGCGGCTCCCCATTCGGTGCTCTGTCTACATTGAATATTTGACCTTTCAGGCGCAGATATCTACTGAACTTAATTTGGTGGACTCCGAAAGCTTATATCCTTATCTCCTTATCTCTCCTTATCTCCTGTTCTCCTGTTTTTCCATTTGCCCTTTTGGATTCCATCACCGTTCAGGGCTCACGTCATTACGACTGTGTCAGTATTACCCGCAACCAGCACTGGGGTGTCGTGGACAACCCCTCCCCATTCCAGCGCCCCTGTCCCGAGGATTAATAATCACTTCCTTTTCTGTTAGTTTTCTCAGCACGTGTATCTGACTCAGCCCCCAGCTCTCTGACAGGACTAAGTACCTTTTAGTACATTCAGACACATCGGGCTCTCCGGACCAATTTATTCCCTGGAGTGCATCGCCGGGGTCCTCTTGCTACACCATTCTGGACTGGTTCCCACTGTCCAGTTGTGATCTGGGAATCTTTCAGGGTTACCCCGAAAGTTCTTTTTCTTGTCTCTGTCCCCTAGATCTCAGACGTTCCTCTTTGCTGCCCAGCTGCCTTTACATTCATCTTCCATTAGGTTTTTTTAACCCTTTGCACTCGAGTGGTGCCGCTGCGGCGCCCGGCGGTTTAATGCGTCCTCGAGCGGCGCCGCTCCGGCGCCCGGCGGTTTAATGCGTCCACTCAAGTGGCGCCGCTGGGGCGCCCGAGCGGTTTGGAAGTCAATATGTGTATCTCCGATGTGTGATAGGATATTCTTATCGCAGTGACTTTCATGGACCAGGCTCGGCCTGCATCCTCAGCCAGTTCTTAGCTTAGCTTAGTCAGTCTCAGCGTAGCATTGGGATACGTGTCCTGACAAACCGAGGCTGCATCTTGGGGATTGTTTGACTAAATATCACACAAAAACTAACTACAGAGTGTCATATTTAACAGATTTTGTTGTATTCAATGTAAAAATAAATTGGTGAAATTTTATTATTTGTATATGTTTGAGTATAAGATGATTTCAAAGTACCTGTAAAACGCTTCCCTGATATAGCTGAAATCGTGTCGAGTGGCTGGTTCGCCCACGCGAAAAAGGTCTCGAGTGCAAAGGGTTAATAAGGGAGCCTGAGAGGTAACATTTTGACTTGGTGTTCTCTTAGAGGCCCTTCACTGACTCCTGGATGCTTTGGTGTTAACTCCTGGTCGGCCTCACGCCGCCTCCTGTGCAGGGCACCCTGGGGGGGAGAGGGGTGAAAGAGCCAGCCCTGGGGCTCCGTGGTGCCTTAAGTCAGAACCAAAAGCAGGTTCAGCTGCTGGAAACCGCAGGCGAGAGGCCCCTTCGGCCCCAGAGCAGCGCGCTTTCTCCCTGCCCGGGGCTCCACTTGAGTGCCTGCTCTGTGTTCCCTGCGTGACCGTGTACGTAGTGCTGTGTGGGCGGGTGCTGTGCCGGGGATGGCACCCCTTCACTGCGTCCAAAGTAGGGGTGTCTTAGCGATGAGGAAGGTCACATGAATGGACAGTGTCCTGAGGAGTAAGGGCGAAAATAGAAGAATGTCAGATGGTGTGAAGATGCGGGTGGTGGTGGAGACAGGTGAGCCCTATACACCTTTTCCTCGGGTCCTGCTGGAAAGTTGGGGGGGTGGGTACCTGGAGCCCAGACTTGGGTTTTCTCATCCATGCTTTGGAGGCAGTGAACGGTGTGTGCTTCTCACTGGTCACTGATTCGGCCTCTGAAAGTCCACTGACGTCATAATATAGGGGTGTACGAGGAACAGAAGGGAAGAGTGGTAAGGAAGACAACGGCAGCTCGAGATGCCAGTGGTGGTCGTTGAGTACTTTGTGATTTGACATCCTGGAGGAAGTTAACGCAAGTCCCCAGAGAGAAAGCCCATCAGCGGGTCTCTAACCCAGGCTGGGGTGCTGGAGAGGCCAGGCTGGGCTAGACTCAGTCCACTAGTCCCCAAAGACTGTCGTCACTTACCATTAGGGTGTGTTTGCAATCGTGAGACTGCGCCTTCACTGTACTACTGAAACACAGTAAAAGCTGCGCCTTACTGACAAAGAGAAATGACTTTAAAAATTAGTATGGGGACAGATGAAGCTGACCTTACTGTAGTAGCTATTCATGTTGATTTTTAATGATGCACGACTACAAATCATATCATGTTATAATGCAGTGCTACTCAATGAAAGATTTCAGACTTATGTAAGTCCCTAGGGCAGAGCAAAATGGAAAATTGAGTGTCCCTGAGCATGGTGAAGTTCTGGAAAAATAAATGAATGCTGAACATTATCTTGGTCAATGAAATTAAAAAGAATATGTCTGTTGCTCATTCCACTCTGTTGATTTCGCTGAACACTTGTGCTGAAGGTCTAACAATGGACGTGTGTTTGCGTTGTTGGACGAGGTGCCTTTGCGATGTGGTTATGTTCGTTTTGTACTTTCTTCGCCAGAGAGGTGATACCGCAGGCTTCAGTTCATTTCGTTCTTCCTCTTAGTCTTAGTGTTGCTTAGCTGCTTTGTTTGGGTCTGGTTGATGTTGCTGTGCTTTTTGGGAAATGTTTTCCCACTCTCCAAGCTGTTACCTCTCAATCTGTAGGAAACAATTCTGTCAACATTACGATGATGCTAGCAAAACTTTTCCTCTGGTTTTCTCAATTTATAATTCTTTAAAAGAGTCTGTAATGATCCCTATTTTTCATTAATTTGCTCTGTTTTTGTTTCTCCATTTTTATGCCCCTAAATCCTAAGGAGTCATTTCTGTCATTTTGGTTTAATCCTGTGCTTTATCACTTGGGATCATCATTCCCAGAGTGTTTCTGTTCCTTCCAAATCATTAGCCACTTTCATGCCTTTTGAAATGTTTGCGCCTAAAATCTGAATGCTGAAACATAACAAGCTATATACATAGTATTCATTACAGAGTCCGTATTCTTCTCCAAAACATGCACTTAACCCCCAGCAATGTTAATGCGAGTGACTTTCATCCATCCATTGGGACAGAGAGTCCGTATCTCTAAAATGAATTCCCTATACGCATAAGGGATAATTCTCTGGAAGGATATTACAAACAATACTTAGACATATTCTGAGGAAAGCACTAACGTTTTTCTTATAGTTTTTCCTCAAGAGGTTTGTAAAACACATAGCAAAATTGAACTTTTTTCCTTGCTGCTAATCAGTGCAAATATTGACTAAAAAGAACATTCTTTCACATAGTATCTAAAAGCTCGTAAATGGATTTTTATAATTCTCAGAAATTTTCTCTCAACCACTCATTCTTGTTATCCCTTGACATCTTATAATGGAATTTATATTATTATAATACCCGATGTATATGAGATACAGATTAAATATAGGTCCCTGAAAGAAATCGTTTGAATATAATATAAAAACATGACATATTTTTGAGTATTTATTCATCCAGGAAAAATTTGAAGACTTCTCTGATGTCCCAGGCAGTATAGGAATGACTCAGCCACCTATGTGTGTCACTCTGCATGTGATATCAGGAGTACACACCAAGCTGCTGTGGTCAGAGCTGTCAAGCAATGACACAGGACTGTGAGAGGGAGGGTGTGAGGTCTGGTCTGGAAAGAGAAGACCAGGAGCTAATCCCTAACACACAGATGTTGAAAGTGAAATTCAGTGAACGGATAGTAGTGAGTTGGGCAAAGGATGGTGAAATTTTCTGAAAAGGGTCCAGAACCTGTGCCGGCCAGAGTAGGAAGATGGATAGGAAGAGGTTTGGGGAGACTGTTGTGGCTGAACCCTTTGAACCCCAGGCATGAGGCTGTTTTCCACACTCAATTTATTAACATCAAATATGCAAGAAGGTTGATTGAATCTCAACCAAAAATATTGATCTGGTACCCAGTGGCAGCACTAGAAATATAAAGAAGTCAACTTTTCTGTTCTCTTTTTGGATTTAATTCAAGCAATTTTACTTCATGTGTTTTGAAGTTACTTTATTAGGTACATCAGTTATTAAGATTGCTAGGTCTTCTTCATGATTGACTACTTTATCATCAGGGAGTAAGCATTTCACTCCAATAATATTCCTTATCCTTTAATCTACTTTGATATTAATAGAATTACTCCAGCTCTCTCTTATGTAGTCTTAGCATAGTTTTCTAAACTGCTTTTATTCTATCTGGTTAGAAAAATGTTTCAAATGGGTTTCTCCTGGATAACATATCAATAGGACTTGAATTCTCATTAATTTCTGCCTTTTAGAGTATCTAGACCATTTATATTTGATGTGAACATCGGTTTTGTTAGATATAAAAATACCATCAAGTTTGCTCCCTGTTCATCCTGTATGTTCTCTGTTCTTTTTATTATTTCTTGTCACTTTTTGATTATTAAAAATGACCAATTTTATCTACAGTAATGGATTGATATATAAATTTTATTTTGCTTTTTGTTTCAATCTTTAAATGGTTGCTTTAGAGTTTACAATACATGTCTTTAATTAACACGGTCTACTTTCAAATAACATAGTACCTAAAATAAATTAAAGAAATTTACAACAGTGAATTGTCATTTCCCTGCCCCATCTGCCTTTGTTCTAAGACTTTTATCTATTTTAGCCTCTCTTTATATCCTATAAACCCTACAATGCACTATTTTTATTTTTCTTTATTTGATGGTATTTTTTTCAATGAGGGAATGTATTTTTTATATTTACCCTCATATTTACCACTATTTGGCTTCTTCATTTCTTTGGTGAAGTCACAGATATCTTCTGATATCATTTTCCTTCTGTCTAAAAGACTTCTTTTAATATTTCTTGTATTTCTAGTGTACTAATGGAGAATTCTCCTGGCTTTTGGAAAGTCGTTATTGCCTTTATCATTTTTTTCCAGGGTATAGAATTTTAGGTTGTCAGTATTTTTTTCTTTTTTCTTTTTCAAACAATCCTTTAAAATTTTCTCTCCATAACTTCTGGCCTATGTGGTTTTTGATGAGAAGTTGGCCATTCATTCTTTCTTTGTTTTTCTGTATGTAATGTAAATTTTTAAAAATGGCTGCCCTTAAGATTCTTCTCTTTATCATAGACTTACAGTTTCTTTTTGATGTTCATTAAATTTACTGGATGTTTGATGTTCTACTAGTCATTACATTTTGAAATAAATTTGAATATTCTTCAAATTTTTTTGGTCTGTTCTTCTGGAACTCCAATTATATGCATATTATGTCATGTGATATTGTTCAACATCTTACCACTTTCATTTGTCTCCAGAACTCATCAGTGTGCTCTTGTTTCTCAACACTGTCTTAAAGATATTGGGGGAATATTTATAGTTGTTGTTTTATTGTCCGTGTTGCTAGTTCAGTTATCTGTCATTTCTATGTCTGTTGGTGTTGAATGAATTTATTCCTGACAATAGCTAACATTTTCCTGCTTGGGTCCAACTTTTTTATGGATGCTGGGCATTATAAATCTTACATTATTGATTAATGAATTTTGTTCATTTCTGTTAACTAGTGTTGAAGATTGTTGAGCAATTAAGCTATTTGCAATCAGTTTAATCCCTTCTGGGATCATTTAGAGCTTTGTTATGATTAATTTGTCCCTTACTACTGTGGTGACACATTTCTGAGTGCTCTGTCTTATGTCCCATTTATTAGGTGTTCTTTCCTTTTGGACTGATTGGAACATGAACTCATTCCTCCCCCATGTGAGCTACAGGGATTCTATAGCTACTCCTCTCTCATATTTCTTATCCAGCGTTAGTAGATTCCTCATCCATATGCAGCTATAGGCTCACGACAGGGAACCTTCTTTGGAGTTCTAGAGCTGCCTCTAATGCAGCTTCCTTCTCTCTTCTATGAAAGTCTAGTGGGTTTGGCCTCCTCAAGTCTCAGGCTTTGTTGCCTCAGCTCAGAAATTTCTTTGAGCTCGATTTTAGGTTTCCTTTTTTTGGAATGATCTGGCAACTCCAGGGAATAAGCTGCATACTAGTAAACCCACTATGTTGGGTGCCTTCTCTCATGCCTTATCATTCGGTACTGTCTGAATGGCTAGCTGGAGGAGGATAAATCCAGTGCCTGTTTTGTTTTCATGGACAGAGAATTTCCTATCTCTAAGCTCTGTGTCACTGTGAAGTTTTATCCAATTCTTATTCATGAGGATAGTCACACCACTGCTTCAGTGCTGGCAAGCAGACAAAATGATTGAAATATATTAGAGTTAAATGTGCAGTTGCTATAAGACATCTTTATAATCTGTCTTGGAATTATTTCATCGATGCTTTGAGACCATACACTTATCTACTTTCACAATGTTTGTTCAAGCTGGCACAACATTTCTAAGAAGTTACTCAAATATAAAAACATTTTGGAGTCTCAAAAATCAGGTAAAGATGATGCTTTATAGATAATATTTACCTCAGACTAAGTTATACACCTTCTCATTTTGGAAGACCTTTATAGAAGCAGTTTGTTCTAGGAAGCATACCCACCCATGTATTCATGTAGCAATAAAGGTTTTTGGATCTCAGTGGCATTTCCATTTAAAACGAATATACCCACTTTGAAAATCTAGTGGATGAGTTTAGTTCTTATGTTTTCTGACTCCCTGAAGCAGTTGACATTGTTGAAAACTTGTGGTTGACTTCCCAAAATGATGTCTTTTTGCTTCCAAGGCATAATTATTTCTAGGATTTGTGCTACTGACATCATAAGTTCTATTTTATCTCCTTGATGGTTCTTTCTCCATTTCTCTAAAATCTTTACCATTGTAATTGACGTCTATAGTACATATGAAGTAGTGTGCACACGGCACTGTACAACCCAGTGGTATTTTCATTGTCTAAGTGCATGAGTGAGCTCAGCACTCAGATTAACACTTTGTGTGCTGGTGCCCTTTAAATTTACCAGCCCTGGGGCCGGCCATTTTCTGTGCCACCACATGAATGGCAGAAGCATTCAATAAAACACACACAACTCGCGAACTGCTGGATATTAAAAAAACTGTAATATCTCTCATAAAACACCTTACACTTTCACCAAAACAATGTGGAAAGCTTCTAGACTGAGTAAGATCCAAGAAATAGCTCCTAATAGTTCCAAATAAATCCACCGTGGCGTGAAAAACCGGAGACTAGATGAACACGTATTAATACGTGAGCGGCCCCCTGATACTGGTGACAAAAACACGTACTGCTACATGAGCGGACCACAAAGTGTTAAGAAGAACCAAGCTAGCAACCAGGTGGCCCTCCTGTGCCTTTCCATTTTTTGTTCCCTGCTTCCTGTTGAGCAACCATTAGCTGGCTCTCCAATTTATACATTAATTTTCCCTACTTTTATATTTGCTGTCAATGGAATAATACAGTTTATCCTTGTACTGAGTCTGTGTGCTTTCCTTCAACATTATTGTAGAGTAAGTCATAAGACTTTAACTTATCATGGTTGATTGTTCATTCTTACTCTTGTATAGTGATTCAGCCTGCAAATTTATTACAACATATTTGCCCATTTTACTACTGATGAATATTCGAGTGTAGCTTTCACAAATAGTATTGCTATGAATATTTCTGTGGGTGTGTGCATGTGTGTGTGTGCATGTGTGTGTTTGAGCATATTCATGCATTTCTGTAGGATAAATGCCTATGAATATTGAGTCATAGAGTATGCATATGTTTAGCATTAGTAGATACTGGTGAGTAGTTTTCCATTTTGGATTTATCAACACCTGCAGCACACTAGGTTCCTGTACTCCACAGTTTGAGGTCCTCAATATAGTCTTTCCACTCTAGTCATTCTAGTGGAGTGGTAACCCCTTGTGCTTTTATTTTCTTGGTAACCAATGACATTGGTATTTTTTTTCATGTGCTTATTGGCCATTTATATATCAGTGTTTGCAAAGTAATTGTCCAAGTCCATTGTTCACTTTTCATTGGCTTGCCTTTTTCTTCTTGACTTATAGAAGTTCATTAGGTATGTTGGTGCAAGTCTTTGGTCAAATATCCTTTGCTCTCCTTTTATATGCTGGCTTTCCCAGAGCACCCACCCCTGGCTGTTGTCTCTTCCTGGTCTGTGCGCTCTCTTTGGTGTCTATAGCCCAGTGATGGGCTTCAGCTTCCCTGATACGGAAGCTCTCCCTGAGGTCATGGACTCCTACCCCTGACTTTTAGTGGCTGGGCCAAAGTCAGCATGACTTAAATTTGGTAAAATTGACACTGTTGTTTTCTCTACTCACCAGCTCTGCCCTGTATGTTGGGCATAGCTGTATGCCTGCATGTTCCCTACCTATGGTGTGGTGGTGCAACCAGGCATAAAAGTCATTAAATTTGGACCAGATGGGCTTTTTCCTTTCCTTATTCTCATTGCTCCCAGGCCTCTGTCCAAAAATTCTGGTGGGATCATATCAGACACATCTGTATAGCTAAGATATTTTCTCCTTCACCTCACAGGGGAGGCTTGTCAGCACAACTGTCTAGTCAGACTTCTGACCCCTAATCTTCTTACCTTATTGACCCAAGTTTTAAAACAATAATCTGGGGAATTGCTTGTTCTGTGTTAAAGCTTTTAACCATCCCCTATTTTTTAAAGAAGTTTCATTGAGATGTATTTTACATACAACAGAATTCATCTATGTGTGCAACTCAGAGGTTTTTAGTCACTCCACAGATTCAAACAACTTCCACCGCAGTCACCTTTAGACTATTTCTAATCACCTCAAAAAGAAGCTCTGCTCCTTCAGCAATCGCTGTTTTACCCCTCACCCCTTCCTCCGATCCAAAGGAAGCCTTTAACTTTTGTCTCTATAGGTCCCAATTCTGGACATTTCATGGGAATATAAACACTGCACTGTCTGTTCTCAGGGCTGGCATTTCACTTTGCACAATCTCATCAAGGGGTTGTCCATGATTACAATTCTCGTAACTGCTGAGTGATACTCCATCATATGGATATAGCAGACTTGGCTTATTCATTCTTCACTTGATAGACACTTGAGTTGTTTGCACACTTAGTTTAAATATTTGTGCACAGTTCTTTGTGTGGGCGTGTATATTTATTTCTCGTGTGTGTATATTTGGGTGACAATCCTTAGTGCCTGCAGAATTAAACGTAAGTTTCAGCTTGACATCTGACAGCACCTAGGATCTCGATTTATAGAAAACTTCCGAAATGCAAACTCCTGGAGGTACAAGCTTTGCTCATCAGTTAGTGCCCAGGCCTCAGCACAGGGCCAGGTATTTAGCAGGAGGGACATATGACATGCAGAGTAAGTGGCCATGGAGAACCTCACATAGCTTCTCCAACATGTGCATTTCTGTACGTGTGTAAACACACATGTGTGCACCTGTACACATGTACACATGTACTCAGTATATGTGTGTAGGTACGTGTGTGTGTGCATTGTTTATCCATGTGTATGTGTAGGTACCACCTGTTTTCCAATGTCTTGTCACCTCTGTCTGGCCTGTGATGACTTGCTGGTCTAACATTCTATGTCCTCTGCTGGCGCCCACTTCCCCTCCCTCCTCTGCAGAACTTTCCCATCTTCCCAGGTGTCACTTGTATTCCTGTAGCATTTTGTGAATTCTTCAGTCACAGCAGGCAGCACAGAATGACCATTGATCTCTTAACGTGACCGTGGGCCCCTCTGGACCGGAAGGGCTCAGCCCTCTGCATTCCGGGGCCTCCACAGGCCTGGCCCGTAGCGGCGGCCCAGTGATCAGGGCTGCATCGACCCCGGCTGTGTCATTGCTCCTTGCGGGCTCCCGCATCGCTCTTCTCTTCACCTGCTGTGTTTGAGTTTTAAAGAAAGCAATGTTGGTTTATCTTCCTTTTTAGCATAACATTCCTCTTTACGTCTGTTGCTGGAGCCTGGCTTCGACCATCTGTCCTCACAACACGCAGTCTGAAGAAGTCTGCAAGGAAGGACGAGTCCCCCAAGCCCCGCCCTCAGCGCCTGTCTATTCTTACCCCAGGATTTTATTCCTTGGGTTTCCCACAAGGTTCTGCCAATGTTTTGTTTAGCTTTCTGTGTCTAAACTGCGATTATTTCGAGGCACTTCCATACACACACATCGTTCCCAGAGATCGCCTGTGCCTTGACTGGAGCGAGGCACGGGGCTGTGTTTGAGTGCACACAGCACGCCGTAACGCGGAATGTGATTATTTAAGCAGATGGATGATCCCTTAGATGGAAGAAACAAAAGCTGTTGGAATATAGTCTGGGTTTTTTTTTTGCCTGTGGCCATATGATGTGTATCTTAGAGAATGAGTTTATGTTACATTATTAAGCCCAGTGGCGTGAAACAGCAAGGCTGACGTGAAATCCCTGAAAGGCGTGGAGCGAGAAGCGATAGTGTTCCCTTCCAGGTTGCTTATCTCGCTAACTACTCGCTGAAACATTTATTTTTCGTTTTTCTTGCAGTCATTTAAATAATTTCACAAGCTGGTTCTGGGATGTGGGTTATAATAGGGAACTATGCATTTCATTAAGAAATATCTCTTATTTACATTCACATTTTTCAGACTTGCTATACTTAACAAGGATACTTTGATGATACAAAAGAACAAATTCAAATATGACCAGATTTTACTGAGTTTGCATTATCCACAACCGAGTTGAAAGAAGAGTAATGTGGGAGAAAAGAAACCTGGGTGGAATTAATTAGCCTCGAAGAGTGACAGTTACCTCATTCTTAACAGTGTGTTTGGGGTGATGTCAGTTTCCTAGAAAGCGCCAATGTAAAATCACGGTGCCGTTATCAGCATCTTTATTTGAGTTGAAAGCTCCAGTGATGAACTGTTAACCACACTTCCGATCGGAGCCAGCCTCTTTCTGTTGTTTCTTATTCTGACTTGCGGAGCACTGCCGGAGCCGTTCATTCTGGCTGGGGGAGGACCCCATCAAGCAGCTACTCGGGGGGACATCCCTTTTGTCTCCTCTTTGAGAAAGTCTGTCCCTGTTACACGGTGCATCTTCTCCAACATCTCTTACCAGGTGCCTTCCCCATGTCCCAGCTCAGACCCAGATCTGGGCCCCTGGGACTCATGGTCACTGCAGAGTTGGAGATGGGCAGCGGGTGGGTGTTTGGGTGCGGTGCCCGGAGGGCGTGAATGCTCTTGAATGCTGCTTCCCAGGCTTGACTTCATAGAATAAAGGCATCTCTGAGAAAGCCAGCAGGTGTGTGGAGAGGCACCCCCTGCTGTCTGTAGAGAGAAACTGGGTAGTTCGTGAAGCATCATGGGATGGAGGGCTCGGGGGGGTGGACGGACGCTGGAGGTCTTCTAGTGAGTGGTCAAAGGCCCCCGCTCAGTCCTCCTTCTGTTGGGACGGCTTAGGCTGCTGAGCGCTTCCCCGAAGGTCTCACAGCTGGTTCGATCTGAACCACCCCCAGCCACGTTGTCCTTCACCCCCTCACGCAAGTCTAATCGCTTTTTGAGGGTCCCTCCATCAGCGCTTTCTCCTGGGCCTCTGGAGGCCGGAGATCTCAGATGCTCCTCTCCCAGCCTCAAGCCAACAGGCTATTTAATAAGGCTGCTGAAATTAAATAAAGGCTGCAGTGGTGCTGGGGGTGGGGGGCGGGGTGATTCGAGCTAGGCAGTGTCTGCGCTTGGCTAAGTCATTACATGTGATCGCTAAATCTCTAAATCGTTATTTTGGGCTTTTAGAAGTTGTTTCATTTATTCACACATACGACAGCCCAGAATGACAGCCCTACCCAAATGCAGTCAGAACCCCAGGATTTGTCGCTGAGTACAACATCGGTGCTCAAGAAATGAATTAAACAATCAGTGTGTGCGAACAGGCTTCTCGGGTATTTACTTGTGGTAGTTAACACAGAAGCAGCTTAAGTAGGGCAGGTCAGGAAACGAGATTTTTATGCAAAATGTGTATCCACTGATATGTACTTGGAAAGTCAGTATGGAAACTTGGGGATATGGAGGCTAGCTAGTGCATATTTTATGCACACACATCACAACATGGTGTGAGTGTAGACACGGGCACGGGGCAGGTGGCTCAGAAGAGAGGATTAAGAACCCGAATCGGAGTCCATGAGTCGGTGGCCCCAGAGACCTTTGCCTAAGTTCCCTTCATTGTCACTACGGGTGGTCAGTGGAAAAAGGCGTTGAGTGGACACTTTTCAGAAACCAGCTGTGTTTATTAAAATGCTTTACGTAATAGCTTCAATTTTAATTTAAGCAAACTGGGACGAATTTCGCTTAAAAATAGTTTCAGCGTAGCCACCCGCCAGCTGGTCCCAGCCCCTGAGGCCCGTCGTCCGTCCCGGCAGCTTGTCCCGGGAGGTCAGCTGTGTGCCCACGAGCGCTGGGTTCCAGCGGACACGCAGGGCTACCGAGCTCGCCACTACAAGCTGCAGGTGTCCGTTCTCCGAAGCGGAACAGGGCATGGGGCGTGGGGCGAAGACTTCCAGCTAAAATGCAGGGTGACTTAGGGTTCAGGGACAGAGTGTGCAGTGAGAATGCCACCCCTGGTTTGCAGTCCCGCCTCTGTCTGCAGCGCTCTGAGCAGTTTGGGGCGTTGAGCTGTGGTGGGGCTGCTGGCCCCGCATCCACGCTGCCGCCTGACCGGTGCTTGTCTTCTCTTCGCAGTGTTCAGCGAGGACCTGCACTCCAGCCTCTACTTTGTCAATGCATCTCTGCAAGAGGTAGTGTTTGCCAGCACCACGGGGACGCTGGTGCCCTGCCCCGCGGCGGGCATCCCTCCTGTGTCTCTCAGATGGTACCTGGCGACGGGCGAGGAGATCTACGATGTCCCCGGGATCCGCCACGTCCACCCCAACGGCACTCTCCAGATCTTCCCCTTCCCTCCTTCGAGCTTTAGTACCTTAATCCATGACAATACTTACTATTGCACAGCTGAAAATCCTTCAGGGAAAATTAGGAGTCAGGATGTCCACATCAAGGCTGGTGAGTGCCCTCGCGCTCGGCCCCTCCGGGTGGGGCGGGGACGGTGCCCAGTGGCCAGGCCCTCGGCCGGGAGCTCTGGGGGGCCAGAGCTGGCCTGGGTGAGGCTTCCCAGGACCTCACTTTGTGGGACCCGAACCAAGCGGGGGGTGGCGGCGGCGGCTACCTTCTGCCCCACGTGTATCGTGTTTTGACTAATCGAGATGACTAAGCTTTTGATGTCTGGAGCCCAAAGCGCCTGCCCCCTGCTCTGCTCCCGCCTCCCCTCGCCGCGCCATCCTGGAGGCAGGCGGTGGAGCAGTGGAGGGGTTGGGGAGGGCACAGGGAGAGAGGATGAGGGACAGTGAACGGGAGGCGTCACATTGACGTGTGTGGTTCGCGAAGCAGAATCGGGGCGATGTTCTTGCCTCCTCCGGGCTGGAAAAGGCCCCTTTAACACTTTGGACTCTGCCGCCTGTCGCTGTCCTGTGGTCAGTCCCTAAAGCCCGGATGGGCTGTGTCCTTCCTGACGTGCTCTCCAGCGCATTTTAACTGCTCTTGCTTGAAGTCAGTCTGGGGGCGCAGCTTGCGATTCACAGACATCAGAAGTTAGTTTGCCCAACGCAGATCTCACGAAGCCCCAGAAACAAGTGCACGGCCAGACTCCGCTCCGCAAAGAGCGTTTGAGTATCTTTTTGGTCTTTCAAATACTCCGTGGACGGACACCAGGCGACCGCAGGGCGAAGGCAACTGGCCTTGGATTGTCTCGGGCTCAGGGAGCTGGGGCGCTTTGTGCTAACGTCTGCCTCCGGTGAGACGGTGTGACTTGAAGATATCACAACACGAGCAAAGTACGAAATGTTTCTGCACTCCTGCCTGTGATCCTTTGATGTCAGCAATCAAACACGGGCTGACTCATCCTGCCAGCTAGTCATTTTCCCAGCTATATTTGGGTCTCCATGACAGGCTCGTGAATTCCAAGTTCTGCACAAAAACGCCCTGGAAGGGAGAGAGAGAGTTGCTGCTTAATGAAGAGAGATGAGAATTTGATAGCCCAGATCTTTAAAATCAAGCTCAGGGGTTTGTAAAGAGCATGGGGCCTGTCCCCCAGGAGGGCCCAGTGAGTGTCTGCTGCTCTGCAGGATGAAGGTGTTCGTGGCTTGTTGTAAGAGGTGCTTACAGTCCACCAAGTGCCACTAACAGAAGACCTGGAACATCAAACAGCTGCTCTGTGCCGACCTGCCATTTCTGCTGTGGGTCTCCTGTCAGCTGAATGAAATGGCTGCTCCTGTTGGAAATGCATTTTCCAAGTGGGCCAGAGGACTGGTGGGTTCTGCAGACATGTAAGCCTGGAGGGGTCGCTGCTCGTGCCGGTCTCCCCCTTGCGCACAGGTCAGCGGCTGCGGGTCTCACGCAAACCCCACTGATCCGGGTCCAGCATTTACGGGGTCTGGTTGTGAGCTTGAACCTCTCAGCTGGTCACCTTCCCCAAGTGAAGTCCCCGCCTCCTTTCATTTTACTTACAAGAACTCACGATGGCTGGTGACTCCTTTCGATCACTGTGGGGTAAAGGGTCCGGTTTGCCCGCCCTCCGTGAGCATCTGTGATCGACACCTGCGGTCTTACACGCGGGCCTGATGGCGGCGCCTGGAGCGTGGTGTGGGCGTGCGAGTGGGTGTGCGAGTGGGTGTGCGAGTGGGCGCACCTGCGCCAGAGACTGAGCGTCTAAGGGCGAAGAGGCAGAAGACGGTGTAGCAGAGACGAGCAGAGAGACCAGAGAGAGTGAAGATTTATGGGGGGCTGGGAGGCCTGCCAGCCGCCGGCCCCCCAGCCTGCCCTGCGCCTGGTCGCCTCGCTACAGATGGTGCAGAAAGATCATTTCTGAAAAGCCTGAAAAAGCCACCGGCAGCTCCAGGACTCTCCTGTCCCACCTGCCTGGACCACAGAGGACCTGCCCGAGCCTTGCTGGCACCGCGGTCGTTTTCTGGGTGCTCAGAAGCTGGGTTCCCCATTATCTGCAGCTGTGAGGACAGGACTGTTGTCAGCGCGGCAGAGGATGCTCGACGGGACCAGGCGTTGTGGGGCGAGGCGGCCGTCGGCCAGGCGCGGCGCGTGTGGCTCTCCCTGTGTGCCGGCGCCTCACCGCCCCGCAGCCTGGAGCCGGGGCTGCCTGGGCTGACCCATTCGGCGCAATGACTCATCCTCTCCTTGACAGCGGGATTCCTCTTCTCGGTCGTCCCCAGTGGCTCTGACGTAGTCTGGGTGTCAGCAAAAGGGGGCCATTCAGCCACTGGGCCTCACTGTCCGTGGCGCTGGTTCCGCTCTCGCCAGATTCTCTCTCCCGCCGTCTCTCTGAGGATGCGGGAAGCAGCCCGGCCCGTGCGGGGCCCTCCTCAGCAAGTGGGCGCTGCCTGGGTGGCCGTGGGCAAGGAAGCAGGACCCCGAGGCTGGGATACCTCAGTAAGTGTGGTTGACACCCTGGGCCGGGGCTTCGGCTTAGGACCACGACGAAGAATCGGGGACCCAATTTAATTTTTCACCGGAAACGACAATCACCACCCAACAGCGGAGAAGCAGCCGCTGTCCGGAATGGCCTCGGCGGGGAAGGAAGGTGGTTCTGGAGGAGCCAGGAAGGACAGTCCTGTCGCCACGGCAGCTGCTGCCTTGTTTCCAGCTGGAGGACGCAGAAACCTGCCGCAAATGTTACGGAGCTTGCATCCCCGCCGCCAAGTCTGGATTCCTTCAGTGTGAGCCTACAGAGGGCCGAAGCTCTCCCGGCTGGGCTCTCCTCAGGCTCCTGAGTCCCTCTGGCCTGGTCCTTGACGTGGACCTTCAGGGTCTGTCCCTCCAAGCCCAGTTCAGGCCAGGGCCCCGCGATGCTGCCCGAGTCTGTGGCTGGTCTCTGCGTGGACCCCGGCCCTGGCGCCCCTCTGGGGCACTCCCCACCACCGGTGAGCACGGCCTTAGCGGCGCCCCTTCTGGAGGGAGTGAGATCTCCCTCTGGGAAGTCTCTCCTGTCTTTCTCTGTGTGCTCATTTCTTTTGAACTTAATTTTATGACCATTTTTGGGGCTACACACTTGCCTAGTAAATGACTAAAACTTGACGCTGGCTGGCAGGGGAAGAAGAGAGTATGTCGACTCGGTGGGTGTCTCAGAGAGTCACAGACTTGCAGAATTCAGACCTCGCAGGTCTTCCCGCCCCGACCTCTCCTCTTCAGCTTGAGGAAAGCAAAGCTCTGGAGAAGCAACGTCACGCCTGGCCTCGCAGAGCTGATGGCGCCGCCGGCGGGGTGAGATGTCCGGGTGTTCCCTCACCCTGAAGGCGCTGTGGACCCCGGCTCCCCCACCCCGTCCAGCAGGCCCTTGTGGGGTAGATGGAGGAGGCAGCAGGATTCCCGCCCCACTGCCGTTGGGCTCAGTGATGGCACCTGCGGTCCAGCACGTGTGCCTCGCGGAGGCGTGTGCGTGGGCCCGTGGGCGCACCTGGGCTGGAGAGACTATGAGGGCAGCGTCCCAGAGCGGGGAGCTCGGCTTGGGGCTCGAGGGCGAGGCAGTGGCGGCAGCAGCGGCGTGGCAGCGGCAGAGCATGGAGCGCGAGAGCCGAGGGTCGTGTGGCAGAGCGGCGGAGAGCGGCGCAGTCCAGGGCAGGACGGCACGGCAGCAGCTAATAGAGTCTGCTTGAACCGATGATGACCCTACCCGGTCTGGGATGGTTGCAGAACAGCCGTGTTCTGGGGCTGTGTGCACACCGGCGTGACACGAGTGAGCACCACCAGTGCCCGGGCAATGGCCTGTGGCCAGGACAGTCGCTTCCTGAGGGCTGATTTGGGCCCAGGCAGTTGGGCTTGCAGAGGGGGCGCTGAAGCACGGCACCCGGCCTCGTGCTCACACAGCTCTCTCCGAGAAGTCCCCTCTGAAGGCTGCGGGGGCCACTCCTGCCGGGCAGAGTTCGGGGTGACTCTCCAAGCAGCCTCCTTCCTAAGCCACGGTGGGGCAGAGTGATTGGCACTAAACTGCTTTGCAGCCTATGTGACAAAATTGACTTAGAAAGGTCATTTTAATCGTCACCTGGTTTTCAAGGATTCCCAGGAGAGGTTGGCTGTCTGGATGTGGGTGTGGATGTAGATAAAAATGTGGACAGTCAGAAATTCTAGGTCATCAAGGACGTGGGGACGTCATCACAACTTCCCACTTTGCCTTGGGGTGAATGAACTGTTTATAGCCAGGCTCTAAAACCCAGCGTGCAGGGCGTCATCCGCTGTCCCGGAACAAAAGGCTTCAGACACGACACGGAAACTCTTATTTCTTCCAATAAATGCATTTGAAGCAATCACCGTGTCAGCCGCGGGCGGATGCTGGAGGGAGCTCGGGTGAGCCGGGGAGGCGTCTCAAGGTCTTCTCCTTGCCTTGCAGTTTTGCGGGAGCCCTATACAGTCCGTGTGGAGGACCAGAAAACCATGAGAGGCAATGTTGCAGTCTTCAAGTGCATTATCCCCTCCTCGGTGGAGGCATACATCGCCGTCGTCTCGTGGGAGAAGGACACTGTCTCACTCATCTCAGGTAGGGTGCCGCCGGCGGGCCGCGGGGCTCCTCTTCTCGGGGTGCTTCTGAGATCCAGCTGGGTCTGTTTCTGAGTTGGCAGGTTTAAGGTCGCCGCCCCTCGTGGCTGCGCAGCGCTATGGCTTAGCGTGGCGCACACGCCTTGATTCAGGCACGTCGGTGGCTTGGCTGGCCGTTGTGTTACTTCTATAAGCACATCTGGGTTATTTCTGCCCCCCAAAATTTGCAAGTGGGGTTATGGAGGCTGTGAGAGCCCTCTGCAGTATACCCAGTCCTGATACTCTGCGGTTAAAATCTGGAAACAGGGCGCCCTGGTTTTGTGCTGTTCTGACCTTTGCAAATGTCTTGAGTTATTTGGTGTCTCTGGCTGCTTTCTTGAAGATTTTCTTCCAAAGATCTAGTCAGCTCTGACATGTATATATTTGTAGGTAAAAAACTCTTGGTTTGCCTCTGTATCTGGAAACAACACAGCTGAATGTTAGCGTGCAGGAAGCTGTGGTGGTTCTTTTCTTGAGGTTTTTACGTTGCTTCTTGCCCGTGCACCTGTGGGCCTGCACGGCTGGGGGGCAGGAGGCCAGTTTTCCTGTCCACGCGGTGTGAGAAGGGCCGCTGGCTGCTGGTGGAGGGGCGTGCTGGGCATTGAGTGAGGGGCAGTGGGTTACAAGTAATTGCTTTTCTTCACATGTCTTTGTACATGTGTGCGCAAGTGTGCACACACGCGTTTTAATGGAATTCTCGAATAACACCAAAATTTGGTCAATGTATACCGAAAAGAAATTGGAACTAAACTCTCATGGTGACAAAAATTTTGCTTTTTCAGTTTATTGGTTTACAAGATGGTAGAGGTTACTGTACAATGAGGATTATTACAGTCATTAAGCCATTTAAATATTCCAGTCAAAAGTGAAATCTGTGGTTTTTCAAGTTGATCATAGTAAGTTAGGGTGTAGTGGACGATGTTTTCAACTTTTCTTAATATTTTTACAACGAATTCCAAATCCACTGCACTTGGCTGAGCAATACACGCCTTGCTGTTATGTTGATTAATCATCATCATTTGCTAACTTAGAGTATGGAAAAAAGACTAAGCTTAAGAACCGAAATACGATGACAATAATCGGGATAGGGACTCACTGTACACCTTCATTTGCTAGTTTTGATTCTTTGATGGTCTTAATTGCTTCTCTTTAGGGGCCATGCAACCTTTTTGATGGCAGGTGGAGACATTGGACAAGTTTATCTGGCAGAACCTGGAGCTGGAGTTTGTGGGTTCAGAGAAAGAGAGAATTTGGGGCATAGGGTCCATCAGGGTCCTGCACTGATGGGTGCTGTAAACCTTTTCAGAATGGCCGTCAAACCCAACTTCAGGGTCTGTTCTGGAGGGGAAAAAGACGACAGAATTACAATGGAGGGCTTCCAGTTGGAGGTGACACGTGTCATTTTTTTTTCTAATTCACCATAGTAAGTCACAAGGCCATATCTGCCTTCAGTGTGTCAAGTGCCTGGAAGTAGGGATACCTGGAAATCTGGGTGAAAAATAGAGTATCTGCCACAAGGTTTTATCTGTCTACATAGGGGTTACCTCTGCAGATACATCTTACGTGGGTTCTGATAGGTTTTTAATGCAAGCTTTATGGTGTCTACGCATGTTCTTAGGGCTCCTGGACATTTTTTATTATTGACAGACTCATGTGCGCGTTTTGTATTTTTGCAATGTGTGTGGTAGGCGCATTTCCCCTTCTGACGTGAATTTAATTAAATAAAATAAAAGGAATTTTAAGTCTGCAGTAGCGATGGTGCTGACATACAAGCACAGAGTTAATGTCTTGGTGGCAGCAGTGGAGTGCTCCCTTCCCGCTCCTCGGTCAGGTAATGGAGATTTTATCCTTTGGAAAATGTTAAAAACGTACCACGAATGAGCACCGACTATTCTTTATTTATGTAAAAGTATCCAGCCAACCGTGGTAGCACAGACTCTTACGGCATTATCCACATGGCAGGGGTGGAGGGAGAGAGACAGAGAGAGGACAGACACACAGAGTTTCTCATCCTCAGATTTTTCAACCTGAGAGCAGGTCCCAGATCTGTGTTATGACCTGTAGGTAGAATGTTTATAACAGGACTTGTTGGCTGTTGGACCCTGTCCCAGGGCCTGAACCCCACCCACAGAGTCTTGCTAAAAATACCCAGGTCGTGACGCCACTGAAGTTGACAAATGGCTGAAAGCCTTGATATCTGAGTACTCGGACCTGTTTGGGGACGGTTTGGGTGGAGAAGGAGAGCATTTCTCTGGTGGCCAGTTTCCAGAGTGTGCCCGGGGACAGCGAGGACACGTGGGGGGCAGGGAGGCTCAGCGGCACTGGGGCCTCCCTCCCCCATGTCCAGGGCTGAGCAGATATGGACGCCCTGGGGCTTTGATGGCAGGAGACATCTTGCAGAAAACAGAGGTTCTTGTGAACCGGGGACTTATTCTGAGTCAGCTGTGAGCTCTAGGAGACATCGTGGATGACATAATGCATAGCAGATGGTCTGCAAAGGTTAACTTATATTTACTTTGTAAATAAACAGATAACCCCTGTAACTCCTGACTACTAGTTTAAATTCAGTCATTGGAAATAGCCATCAGCTTCCCTCTTGCTGTAGTAGTGAACCTGGCTGCGAAATCTGTTCCAGGAAACATGCCTGCTCTGCACACATCACTCCCTTTAGCTACTCATTCTCCCTGTGGGGAAAAGCAATGAACCAGACCAGCCATGAACATAACCTAAATCTCTAAAGGCGGTAAGCGGGTGTGGGATCGCAGGGTGCTATTGGTGGCTAAGAAAGCTGCTGCAAGAGACGTTCAGGACCATGTCCACACTCAGGACACGAGGCAGGAGGCTGCGTGTGTGCAGATCCAGGGTTCAGAGTGTTACTGGGCGATGAACTCACTGCCCGATGCGCATAGAGGTGACACCACAGATTCAAAAAACAAAGAAACTTGATTGCAAATAAATTGGCAAGGAGACAAGAGATAAACTCAAATCTGCCTCCCAAGTTAAGAAAGAGAAAGTAGCTATATAGGTTTTGGGAGCCAGGGTTGAAAATAAAAGAGTTTAATTTTATTGACTAAGGAGCAGGGAATTAAATGTGGACTCAGTTGAAGCTCGCTGGCTAGTTACAAGTCGGTTCCTACATGGAGAGGGATGCAGAGACTTTTCTTCAGATATCTGAGCTTTGAATTTCTGTTGGTGGGTCCCTCATCTGTGGGTCGCCCCTTCTTGGTGCTGCGTCTCGAGGTCAGTGACGTCTTGCTTAGGTTGAGTCATCTGCAGATAAACTGTGAATAAAAGTCTGAAAGATAAAGTTAGATCTCAGCTTTATTTTTTCTTTTGTGCTCTAGGGTCCGAGAACAATTTAAGCATTTAACTTGGTTCTGAGAGCACCCCTTGGTGAGGCCAGAGCAGGAAAGGGCAACTGCTTTTAAAAGGAGGGCACTGGAATTACGCCAGTGCTTTTGGCCAGGGCGCTTTGGAAATCTTGGCTAAGATAAGTGGATGTTTGTTGTCATTTTAATGAAAAATGAAGTAAGTAAGAAATGTAGTCATATGCAATGAAAGAAAATGGGTTGTTTGGCACGTCTTATTCATGTTTGCCCTTTACCCTGGCTGAGACGAGGTGACTGGCTTGTGTCTTGAGTGCGGTAGGGGTGTGGGGGGCACGTCTCCAGTGTCGGGAGAGCTCTCGAGCGCCGACAGCTGTGTTCCGGTTCCTTCCTTTAACTCATTGCACCTGAGGCCATTCATTGCCAGGCCAGGCGCCTGAGCGTGCCTTAGGGGTGCAGCTGCGCCTCTTGGCCACGGAGTCATTAGACCCCCAACGGCAGGAGCATTGTGGGTTCGTTTGTTCTGAGCGATCTTTGGAAAGAAGACTCCAGGGCTCGCGTTCTGGACCCCACATTTGTGTGGCTCCATATGTTGCCGTCCCGACCCTCAATGGGGTGGTGTTTGAAGGTGATGCCTTTGGGAGGAACTTGGGGTGTGATGGGGCCAGGAGGGTGGGACCCCCAGAGGGCACTAGTGTCTGTCTAACATGAGTCGCCAGCACACTCTTCCCTGCTGGGGCCACCCCGGCCCAGACGGGGCACAGTGAGGGAGCAGCCAGCGCGGGAGCAGTAGGGCATCACGGGGAGCACTGGGTGCCCCAGGCCCGCCACGCTGGCACCCTGACCCTGGCCTTCCAGGCCCAGGACTGAAAAGAGAACATCTGTGGTGTAAGCCACACAGCCCGTGCTGGGTCTGCACAGCAGGCTGAACGGGCTGCGGTGTAGACGGATTCTCCGGGGCAGGAGGCTCGCCGGCTGGTGCCGCTGCGCCCCTGCATGGTCTCTGCTCGGCTCTTCGCCTGGGCCCCAGAGGGAACACATCACCTGCGGCACCCCGACTCCAGCACAGCGTGAGAAATGAGCTCCTAAACGGGCGGCCTATGTCAGGAGTCCCCGTGCCCCCACGCCCTCAGCGTGCTGCAGGCTGACCTCTGCCCTCCTCCCCAGCAAGACGAGCGTGGTGGCTTCTGTCTGCGCTCCCAGAAGTCCTCATTACCTGTCCCAAGCCAAAGGAGAGCCTTCGAATATCAGAACATTAGTGTAGCCCCCGATGGGGTGCTTTGGAGACGGGCGTGCCTCAGGAGGGGACGCTGACGTGGACACCAGGCCCTGACCTGCAGAAGAGCAGCTTTGCATGTGGGCCCCGCCGTGGCCTGGCGCGAGTTGCTCCCGTCGGCCGTCGGCACGGAGAGCGCCCAGCCTTCTGCGTCTGTTTCCGCTGATAAAACTCCGAGCAGCTCGCCGGGGGTTCAGCTACATTAACATCAAAGACAGAGCCCAAGGGTAACAGGATTTGGAAAATGGAGAATGCAAACATCTTACTGTTCCCATAGAAGCTGCCTCCCTCCTTAGCACGGTCCGATTTTCTGTTCCAACATCCATTCGTGGCGGCTTCGGGAGAATTCGTCTCTTAAGATCAGTGAGTTCAAATTCAAGGATGATTATCTCCCCACGTTTGGGGGAAAGGGAGCAATTTTCTGCCCACACGAAATAGCAGAGGACCAGCCCTCCACATGCAGTGCTTGCTGCAGTTCTTGGGAGTCGTGTTTGGCTGTGGTCATCGTGGCTAAGGCAGGGCTGGTCTCTAAGAGGCACCCCCTCTCCAGCCCCAACCCCAGGAATGGCTTCTGCTCCCAGGGCGTGGGGGACAGAGGACCCCACCAGGCGGGATGTGGGGCCCTGGCGGGAATGCGGCCAAATAAAAAGGCCACAGGATCCCCCACCTTTGTGTGACTTCGCTTTGGAGGAAGGGAAAGTTTCACAGAAGAGGTGGCCTTTTAAGAAAATCTTTGCATTTTAGGGTGGGAAAAACAATTACATCTTGGGGCCTCCCTGGTGAACCACGGTGTTAAATCTCAGCACTATGAAGCCATCGGCAGCCACTGCAGCCCAAGTTTGATCTCCGACCAGGGAGCTTCCCACATGGCACAGCAGACCCCTCCTGTCTCCCCGCTGCTCCCCTCAGCAGTGTGTTTCAGTGGATCCGCCTGTTCGGCTCCCCACTCTGTCTCTGGAGAATCCTCACCCCCGTACCTCTGGCCTGCACCCCAGCTCTTGGATGCATAAATAAATAAATCTTAAAAATTGCAGGGCCAGATAGAAACTATTAAAAGAAACATCTATCTACCTACCTACCTACTTCAGTTTTTGTCGAATAGAAGCCCCAGTTCAAACCCTGGGAATTGCTCTCAGCAGAGGAGGCGTCAGCAGACTCGAGTTAGAAAGGAAGATGGGCCGGGTGACACGGTCACTGTGCTGTATTCTGGGCGCATGAGGCGCCTGAGAGATATGTTCCACATGAAAGTTTACGGTAAGGAGGGTCCTGGTCTCTTTCTTCTTTAAGCCATTATAATTTTGCCATTTAAGTCTGTTGCTCATTAAATTAGTTTTACATGTTACTCCACTGCCTCGAAAAGTAATTAAAACCAGGCCTGTTCACAGGTCGGGAGGAAATTCTACCCGACACTGAGAATGAAGGTCGTGTGAGTTGAGTAGCTCAAGCCTGGAATTCCAAAAATAACCCACTAATGAGATCCTGAAAGATCCGTAGTAAACAGAAAGTCCACTCAGCTTTAGCAGAAAGAAGACAAATTGCCATTCTCGGAGTTGGAAGCTGTGCGTTACAGATTGCAGCCCAGAACAAAGGTAAGGCTTGTTTCTGGGCAGCTAAGGCAGGTGGGCCCAGGCTGTAGGCGCGTCAGTTTGCTGTCAGGACAGGGGGAAAAATGGGGCGGCATCGAGTTTAGCCCAGACCATCTCGGGGGGGTGTGCGCACACGTGTGTATGTGCATGTACATGCACGTGCGAGTGTGCATGCGGATGGTTGTGTGCTCCTGTGCGTGTGCACATGTGAGGGTGTGTGTGTACCCCTCCTCTGGGGTTCATAGTCTGAAGGGGTAGTGTCATTAGGTCAGCCTCAAACACCCCGATTTCCTTCTGCAGATGGCCCCAGGAAAATGTGGCTGTCATTAGAGCTCCCACATAGGGAATCTGGGGGCAGAAGAAAGGACCCCTTCCTTGGTCTCAGCTTCCTGGTGTGGGTAAAGGATGGTCTCACTCGTTCCCCCCACAACAAAGTGGTAGGATATTCGTGAACTGACGGAGTGATCACGTTCGCATGGAGCGTTCTGTTTCTCGAGCTTGCTGCCGCCCAGCTCACTCGCTTCTCTCGAGTCTCTTATGCAGGTGTCAGGGTCGGGTGATTTCTAGGGGGCTCCTAAGCCTGGCCCGGGCCGTGCCCCGCTGTGACATGCTCCGGTGCAAGGACGCAGTGCTAGGCCAGCTTGTGGGGAGGCCTGTCCGGCCTCCTGCGCCGCTTGTCTGGGGTGCACAGGGTGCAAATTCCCCAGCAGGGCACCTGACAACAGACAGGAAATGCTCTCTGCCAGCGAAATTCATGAGAGACTCAATGCCCAGGGATTTTGGGGGGCTGATCGCATGGGAACCCTCTATCTGGCTTGTACCAAAATTCCAGATTTCCGGAAGGAAAGCCGGAACCAGCATACACCCCCATGCTTGCCCAGTTTAGGCACCACGCGTTACTGTTGCTGTAGGGGCGGCGGGCCCCCTGAAATCGCAGTGCCCAGACCCCAGCCGGGCCCCCTTGCAGGCAGCCCTTTCGAAGAAGCGCTGTCCGGGCCTGCGGTGCTGACGCTTCTGCCGAGAGCATCTTCAGTCCGTGGCTCGGCGTCGGCGCCCGGTGAGCCCTTTCTGACTAGCCTCAGCGCCAGCTGCTGGGAGAGCAAGTGGGTAAGACGGGCTCTGCTGGGAGGACTTCACCGTCTCATTCCAAACGCTCAGTCTTCAGATAGATGTCCCCCTCAATTTTATAACACCCCCAAGCACATCGGCCCAGATTCTCTCCTCGCTCCTTGTAACTGCACAGACAAATCCATTTTGCCTTCCGCTTCCGCCGTCTCCGGCCAGCTCTCCCCTCCGCTGCTGTTTGGCTCTTTCTAGAGGTCAGAAGCGGAGGGTCAGTCAAGTCCTCATCTCTCCTTTGGCCTCAAGTGCATTTTCTAGTCTCTTGTTCATCTGTGAGATTTCATTTTGGGACAGTTGAAAGAGAATAACAAAACTATAAAGGCGATAGTACCGCTGATGTTATCATGGTCACAGCTAAAAGCTGGTGCCAGGGGTCAAAACCTGCGTAGGCAGCGTGCCATGGCATAGGAAAGAGGCCTCAGGTCCCACAGTCTTGGATTCAGAAGAAGTCAGCTTGCAATCAAGTCCAGACCTGAGATAACATGGATTGTGTGGGGCCCTGGGGGCTGCTCCCCTGCACGGGCTAAGCCAAGTGGGGGAGGTGCCCGGGCTGCCAGAAAGCCATCCCACAGAGCCGTGCTGACTGTCACCCCTGGTGGCGTCACTTCTGGGCAGATGGGACAGGACGGTGGAACACCAGCCTCCCGCAAGCCTCCCCCTCAGCGACCTGTACCCCGCAGATCCAGCCTGGAGGGGTGCGGCCACTGCCGTCCTTCCTCTGACCTGCTGAGCATTGCTCGGGGCTGAGGACACTGATCGTTCTCGCTGGTTAAGTGTAACTGACCCTTCACTGGTTCTCGGACCTGACACATTCCCCTCGGTCCCTTTTGTGATGGGGAAGGCGGCTTTCCCGAACTTTTCTCGGCATTCTTTTTTTTTAAAGATTGATTTATTTATGCACACAAGAGCTGGGGTGCAGGCCAGAGGTGCAGGAGTGAGAGGATTCCCCAGAGACAGACTGGGGAGCAGACCAGGCGGATCCACTGAAATCCACTGCTGAGGGGAGCAGCGGGGAGACAGGAGGGGTCTGCTGCGCCCTGTGGGAAGCTCCCTGGCCTGGGATCGAACTCGTGCTGCAGTGTCTGCGGGTAACTTCACAGTGCTGAGATTCAACCCCTGCGCCGCCAGGGAGGCCCTTCTCAGCGTTCTTAAGCTCCCCGTGAATCTACTCTCTAGTGTCCAGAAGAATCTCGTGTTACTTCACTGAGTCTGAAACCAGCTCTCCCGAGGCCCCCTGTTATGTCGAGGGCCCTGCCCATCTCTGTCTCCTCTCCCTCCAGGCTGCTCAGCCCCCCGAGCACCATCATGAGCCCCACAGCCCTCCCCGCCTGAGATCCTAGAAACCTCGTTTGACCAGGTCACTGTTTCCTCGGCCGCCATCTCCTCGGTGATCACTGTGTCCTCGTGATACAGGGGTTGAAGGAACACGTCCCTTTGCCAGCCACACTCTGCGCGCATGCGTTCATTCATGCATTCATTCTCCCTCCCTTCCCTTCCCCACCCCGAAATTTACTGAAGTAGTAGCCTGTCCTCATGGCCTGTCTCGGATCTGAGTTGGCTCAGCCTGTTGCATTCTCATGACCCGCCTCCTCCACCGCCGCCCTCCTGCATGGTCCTGGCTGACTCTCCTCTCTGTGTCTTTCCTCTCTTCCTTGCAATCCCATTCTGCCCGGGAATGTCAGCAGACCCCAACTCTCTGCCCTCGCCCTATTCCCCTCCCAACCTCCCTTCTCTGTTGATCGTTTCGGCCTTGGCCCTGGGCTTCACCCATCACTGCTGCACGGAGGAACCTCACCTCGGCCCTGCCGTCTCTCCTGGGCTTGCTGATCCCCGCGGCTGCCTCCTCCTGCCGTGGCCCACGGGGCCTGGAGACAGGAGCCCTCCGCGTCCCCCGTGCAGATGGACATGCCTCCACATTACTCTCTTTCTCGGACCGGGGCTGTTAGTTTCCAAAGTATCGCAAATTTGGTAGCATAAACAGAAATTTCATCTGTCACAGTTCTGGAGGCTGAAAGTCCAGGATCCGGGTGCCAGGAGGCCACGCGCTCTCCGAGGCTCTGGGGACAGTCTGCCCGTGTCCTCTCGTGGCCTCTGGTGGGTCCTTAGCCGAGGACATACCACGGCAGCTTCTCTGTCATCCCAGAGCTGTCTTCCTTCTGCGTCGCCGTCTCTTCCCCCTCACAGGACCCCGGGCCTCCTGGACGAGGGGCCGCCCTGTCTTCAGAGGCCACCTTCTGAGGGACACGATTCAGCCCCTGCACCAGCACCTCCTCCTAACTCCCTTCTGACCCCTGCACGCACATGCTCCTGTCGTCTGTTTCCTGCTTGACACAGCGCCAATGTCCGATATGCCTCTTAAGTCACATCCAGATGTGAGAATGGGTTTTAACCCTTTGCACTGGAGGCTTTTTTCGCGTGGGCGAACCAGTCACTCAAGACAATTTCGGCTATATCAGGGAAGCGTTTTACAGGTACTTTGAATTCATCTTATACTCAAACGTATACAAATAATAAAATTTCACCAATTTATTTTTACATTGAATACAACAAAATCTGTTAAATATGACACTCTGTCATTAGTTTTTGTGTGATATTTAGTCAAACAATCCCCAAGATGCAGCCTTGGTTTGTCAGGACACGTATCACAATGCTAAGCTGAGACTAACTAAGCTAAGCTAAGAACTGGCTGAGGATGCAGGCCGAGCCTGGTCCATGAAAGTCACTGCGATAAGAATATCCTATCACACATCGGAGATACACATATTGACTTCCAAACCGCTCGGGCACCCCAGCTGCGCCACTTGAGTGGACGCATTGAACCTCCGGGCGCCGGAGCAGCGCCGCTCGAGTGCAAAGGGTTAAAAGAAAGGAAGCAGAAAGCAGGGAGCTCCCCAGTGTGGCAAGAGGTGCAGACCCCAGGGGCTGCCCTGCTCCCCTCAGCCCTGGCCGACCTGCTGCGGCCACCTCGCCCCTGCCCACTCCTCAGCTGCTCGGGGCCTGCCCTGCGGGGACTGGACTGGATGCCAGGAGGGGCCAGCAGCAAGATGCCAAGTCACTGAGGCTGAATGAGGGCCTAGGCTTTGCGCCCCAGTTCTGTAGCAGTGCAGCCTGCCGCAGGGGCGCGGAGACCTGTGAGCGCGCAGCAGGAGGGAGCAGAGCCCTCGGTACAGCCCCTGCCTGGTGTCCGCCTCGGCACGAGAGCGCTCCCTTCTGGCGTTGAAGTCCTGTCTTCCAGCCTTCGTCATGGCGGCAGAGCTGACACTGCAGATAACATGCACGAACCCGCCTCTGAACGCAGCCCTGGGCTTCTCCCCTGTGACTGTGTCCCCTTCCCAGCTCTCGGGGCTACCCAGACTCGGGCCTTGTGTCACAGCCTGAAACAGTCCGTGAGGCGGCAGCAACACGCGCTTTGACACACGGCGCCGCCTTGCAGCTGCTTTGAGCCGTCACGTCCTGGGCTCTGGCTTCCCGGCTCCAGAGGAAAGGTTGGGGCCACTGATTCGTGGAAAGGGAGTAATACGTTTTCCAACCAACTAGTGGTCTGTAACTGACGTGCCACATGCTCTCCCCCCAAAAGTACTCCAGCTGCTCACGTCCGTCCCAAAGTCGTTGGGTTTTTACTGGGTAAGCAAGAATTTAAGAGTGATGCGTCTCCAGGTAAGTCCTGTTTGGGAAATCGCACCAGGTGGTCATGTGTGCCCGCAGGGAAGTCGTGAGACTGCGTGCAGGTGATGTCTCTCTGTTTGCACGATGGGGCCTGGAGCGGGCTGTCCAGACCGGGATGGTGCGAAGCGCCGAGATTCCCCAGTACCTCAGCAGTGGTGGGGGCCGTCAGGTCTTCTTGCAGAGAACTTCTAAGCAAATGAGCAAGTCCAGCCTGTCCTTAAAATCGCTCCCTGGGTCACCGGAACGTCCAGGAGGGTGTCAGCCTCTGCCCACCATTCACCTTGTCAAGTCTGCAGGGGCTTCACCCCAGAGGCCTGGTGTTGGGTCCCAACTTCCCAACAGCCAGCCGCCTCTCTGTAGAACTGGACATGGGGATTCTGGGGAAGGCGCTCCCTGAACCCCACACACCAGCCGGTTCTTGGTCCCGCTTCGCACTTCCTGTGGGAGTCGAAAGCTCCAGGATGACCCTGAAGTCACGTTCCAGACCCATGATGTCCCCACTATGACCTCGAACTGGCCATAACCTTCTCGTGCCTCTGTTCCCTCAGTCAAAACAGTGCCAACATCATAAGATTATACAGTGCTGATTAAACGCGTTAATGCACGTATGGAGCGTGGGCAGCTCTAGACATGCATCTTGTCTGGATTCCTGTTGCCATCTTATCTGTGGTCCTTAGAACATGTTCCTGCTCTAGCAACTGCAGACTTCAGGACCCCATGGCTTCAAAACAATAAGAAATTGGGGACCTCCCTGGTTGAATCTCAGTGTATTGCCACAAGGGCCTGAGTTTGATCCCGGCCAGGGAGCTTTCCACAGGGCGCAGCAGACCTCTCCTGTCTCCCCGCTGCTCCCCTCAGCAGTGGATTTCAGAGGATCCGCCTGTTCTGCTCCCCACTCTGTCTCTGGGGACTTGTCTCACCTTCCCCACTCCTCTAACCTGCACCCGAGTTCTCCTAATAAATAAATCTATTCAATCAATCAATCTAAAAAAAAACCCAAATAAGTAAATCTAAAAAAAACAGTAAGAAATCACGTTAGTGGGGCTTATTGAGGAGGAAAGCGCTGGTGATTTGAATTAGGAAGAACTGCTAACAGGGAGGTGTGCTGAAGAGTAGGGGTAAGTTAGCCCAAAGCCTGCAGTTTCAATATTAGGATATGGTAGAATGCCACTGAGCTCCTGGTGTGCTGGTGGAATCAGAACAAACAGATCTTCCCTTGCTCAGCGGAGGCCGGGGGATGTGAAATGGGCAGTACTGTGAGCGGAGCCGCTCCCGCCATGGTTACTCAGAGCGCATCCTCCTGAGAAGGCTGCACCCCCGGCGTCGGGGAAGTTGGCAGCCTCCTGACAGCCCTGGCCAGCTGTTCTCACCAGCCCTGCTTGACAGGAGAAAAGGAGGCCCAGGGAGCCTCAGTTACTTGCCCAAGGTCCCACCTGAGATTGAGATTTTTCATTTTCAACAGAATTTTCAGTTTCCCAGTTAATGAAAGTTGTGGACTCAACAAGCGACTTAAAACAGTCGTCATTGGAGAGTGAGAACTTGGTTAAGCAAGAAAAGCAATTTTAAATGTTCTGTAACACCGGTCAGCAGTGAGGTCGTTACTGACTTTAAAAGGCCCTAATCTGTAGCATCTTGGTGTGCTGAACATGAATATCACCCTGAAAAATTTTTATTAGCTCTCGTTTTGAAGATACTTCATGTAAGGTTCATTTTATATGTTTCACCATGTAAATTTATCAAACATCCTAAATCAGCCTAGGAGGATGTCATATTGCATCGCATTGCATAACACCATCATGCCCACATCATCCAGAGTTGATGGCATCATTTTCTGATGTAATGCAATACCACTGCCAGGCGGCTGCTGAAGTAAGCTGACGTCAGCTGTGCACTCTAAAGCCCTGTCGGAAAGGTTGAGCATTGAAAATATTTCAGACTTTGTGTGAGACAGTCTAAGTTACTGTTCCATAGAACTGTTATTATTTTATCCATTTAGGCACAATACAGAACAGTAACGCCTCGAAAGTGCATTAATAGCATGGACAATTTCTACTCTGTTTGTGGGCAAGTGACATTTGCCAACCAGAAGAAAAGTATCACTTCTCAAGTGAAGAAGGCTTATCATCTTTACTTCAGATGCAAGGTTGGTGACCAAGACAAGCCTTGGGCCCCGCATCTATGCTGTGCTACATGGACAACACAGCTTTCACAGTGGTTCAATGGCAAAAGACCATCCATGCCGTTTGCAGTCCCCATGGTGTGGAGAGAGCCAAGCAACCACATAAAAGACTGTTACTTCTGCTTGGTTCCTCCTCTTTCAGGTGGAATAACGAAGCCAAAGAAGTTGAGAATAGTCTACCCAAACATTCCGTCTGCATTGAGACCAGTTCCACATGGTGAGGGACTTCCTATTCCAGAACCTCCAGCAGAAGATTCTCTTGATTCATCTGATGAGGACAAGGGTGAGCCGACCTGTTCTTCTCCTGTCCCATCAGCATGCAGTGATCCAGATTTTCACTTGGTGCATCATCAACCCCACGCAGACTAACCCAGGAAGAACTCAATGACCTGGCTCATGATTTGGACTTATCCAAGAACAAGGCAGAATTGCTAGGATCAAGACTCCAACAATGGAATCTTCTAGAAGAACATGTCACGATTACTTTCTATTGAAAGCACCACCAGCACTTGGAGCCTTCCTTCAGAAAGGAAAGTACTCTGGTAGTCTGTTCTGCTATTAAGGGCCTCATGAATGCCTTAGAAACCACTCATGACCCACAAGACTATTTCTAGACTCTTCGAAACTGAGTCTTAAGGCTGTGCTTTTGCACAATGGAAACTGTCTTCTACCTATTCTATTCCTGAGCAGCTGTATAAGAGACAAGCGAAGAAATCTAAGTAGTCTATGACTTGATTTTTTTACAGGTATTAACTGTAGGCCTATTGCTATTGGCATGCATTTCATGATGTCAACATCAATTTATTGCAGATTACAAAAAAAACCTAGAGCCAAAATTAGAATTTGACTGTCATATTCATGGTGAGCACATACAAATTGGTAGGAAATGACTAATTTATTTCAGTAACATGACTTTTGTTTGTTGTTGACCAGCGTAACCAAGCAAACCTTTACCATCTGGGTAGTTGACATTTTTAGGGCATTTCATGTACCATGAGGACAAGATACTTAATAATTTTTTGAAAAAACACTGCACAACTAAAGAATAATCAAAATAGGTGAAACTGTCTAGAATCAAAATTATTTTCCTGATTTCAATTTTATTTAAAATTTCCCCTTCCCCTGGACCTCAGGTGTAAAATTCTGGTGTATGCACCTAGTAGGTGCTTAATAAATATTTATGCCGTGAGTTTTAAAGGAGCACTTTCTGGCAAAACAGTCGTCCTGTTTCCTTTCAAATTATTCTTCATGCTTTAAGAAGAGCTTTCATCGCTCATTTTCCTCCTGGCCCGAGGACAGCTTCCCGTCTGCCTCCCCTCCCAGCGGGCCGTCTGGGCAGACAGTCCGGCACAAGCCCGGCAGCCGACGTTCGTAAGTGATGCTGTTCCCAGTATTTTTCATCCCAGAGTAAAAGCTGTCTCCTTTTATTTTCATCACAAAATTTTATTTTTGTTTTCTTCTTACAACTTATGTTATAGTATTTGTTAAAATCCAGCACTGATGACGGGTTGGGGGCAGAGGAACGCACACTTTTTTTTTTTAAGATTTTTCTTTATTTATACATACAAGCTGGGGTGCAGGCCAGAGGCGTGGGGCGGTGACTGTCTCACCAGAGACAGAGTGGGGAGCAGAACAGGCAGATGGACCGAAATCCACTGCTGAGAGGAGCAGCGGGGAGACAGGAGAGGTCTGCTGCGCCCTGTGGCCATCTCCCCAGCCGGGCATTGAACTCGCGCCACAGCTGCCGACAGCTCCGCAGTGCTGCTGTTAACCTGTTGCGCCACCAGGGAGGCCCCAGAGAACATACACTCTTGCACGTGTGGAGTTTGGAGGCAGTTGGCATTTCAGATACAGACGGCCCCGCCGCCACTGCTCCTGAGAATCTGCTTTTCTTGTCTGTCTAGAGGATCTCTCTCGCTCTCCACACACACACACACACACACACACACACACACACAATCGGTAAACACAGTTAGCTCTCTCTTCATGGCGTTTGTTTTGGGGGTGTCCCGTGTCAAGTGGGGATCGGTGTGCTCCACTGGTTGATGACGCCGCACTGAAAACTGCAGAGTTTCGAGGGGGAGGAGGGTGGGGCCCTGGATGGCCACGAGTGGGTAGCGGGGCTTCGAGGCGCTGGGCCCCACCGGGCTGGGAGGAGGACGGGGAGGCTCCAGCGCACCCCGGCATCCGTCCCTGATCTCGGGCTGGAAATTCCTCGTGCATGTGAATGGACGCGAGTGGCGTGGGCCTGTGGCCCGTAGAGACCCGGGCCTGGGACTGTGGCGTGCTGCCACGCCTCCCTAGCTGTCGCTGTTGACACCTTGGCCTTGTGCGGTGCGCCAGGCGCGGTTTGCAGTTGCCATGTGGGGGTGCGATTGTTTGGAAGGGCCCAGGTGAGGGGCTGCATGGGCGCGAGCTTGTTTCAAGGCTTGCGCTCCCCGCGGTGAAGGGGCTGGTCAAGCAGACGGCGCTTTACGACTTAGGGAGGGTTCGTGGCAAAGTGCACGTCTCAAAATGAGTCATCTAACATCGACTTAAAATTCTGAGTTTCTGAGGGTTCATCTCAATATCAAAGATTTAAACTGCATTTTGCTCAGACAGCAGGCATGTCTATGAATGCCTCCCTGCGGTTTCTGGGGAGGGAAACAGAGATAAAATCCTAGATCAGTAGGTCCTCAGTCAGTGTTTCGCTACCTTCCTCCTGACCAGGCGAGCTGAGCAGGTAATAAGGCTGCAGCACTGCAGGGCCCGGAGAGGCACGGAGAGGCACAGAGCGCCCAGGTCTGCAGGAGCTGCAGGCTTTGCTGTCCGGCCTCTCACTGGCCACCGTCAGCACGCCCAGCGTCCGCCGGCCCAGCCCTGGGTGTGCAGAGAAGGTTCGTGCTGCGGCAGGTGCCGGCGGCCATCTCTGTCCTTCTGCAGGAAGCTGCTGGCTGAGCCCCTCGGCTCACCCTGTTCTGATCTCTGATTTGTCTTTGTTTCCTTTGCCCCTTTGTCATGCAGATGCGTCCCCCCTTCTGTGCTCTTGCATTGTCCCCTTATCTGTCACTCCCATTGTTCTTGTCCCGGGCAAAGTGAGGGGTTTTTAGAAGAAGCCTTCATCAAGTCATTTCCAAACTACAGATGATGTTAGGAAAGAAAGGCCAGACTGAGCTGGCCCCCTCCCTAATTAGATGGTGAAATTTTTAGTTCTTGGCATTGTGATCTGTGTGAATTGAAACCCTATTATTGAAAAAGCCAAAGAAACTTGAAATTGAGCAGGGCCATTTCCCAAGGGGAACGCAGCCAGCCCCAGCCCCTGGCAGCCGGGCCCACGCCATCTGGGCGCACGCGGCCCCCCGCGCCCCGGCTCCCCAGTCTGCCGGTTTGTTCTCTGCACAGTTATTCCAGGACTCGGGGTCTTTAGCAAATCGCCCATCTTCGGCTCTTACCCTGAGTAACCTGCTGTCGGTCACCGGCTGTCTCGGTCCTGCGGATCGAGTTTAAGGATCCACGGAAATTGTGCAGAGCCTGCGTCCTTCGTGCGCTCTGCTCTTGTGCCCGTTTGTGCGCTTCTCTGTCCGCTTGCTGCCCCTCTGCTGCCGCTCGGCGAGGGACAGTACTTGGCCAGCCTTGTCCTTCCTGCCATCTCGAGGCAAGAAGCCCCCAGCCCTGCCGGCCCTGCCCTCAGATTCTGCAGCGAGGTTCCTGGAAACTCGGACGCCGAGTTTGGCCGTGAGCGACGGGAGGCCGCTGTGTCTTTGCGGTGTCAGGGCTGATTCCCTGGGTCCTCGTGGCCTTAAACGCCTGGATTCAGGCTTATTTCCCTCCATTTTTTGCTCTTTGTTTACTGGGTCTGAGTCATTGATACAAGAGATGAATACATTGCGGTTCCTGTCTTCCTTGATTAAAATGACCGAAATATTTATTTTAGGTGTCCTTCAGCTCATATTGAGATTTTTATCTCATATTTTTATTTTTTTAAAGGTTTATTTATTTATGCATCTAAGAACTGGGGTGCAGGCCAGAAGTGCAGGGGGTGAGAGGATTCACCAGAGACAGAGTGGGGAGCAGAACAGGAGGGTCCACTGAAACACACTGCTGAGGGGAGCAGTGGGCGAGGCAGGAGAGGTCTGCTGCTCCCTGGGGGAAGCTCCCTGGCCGGGGATCGAACTCGTGCTGCAGTGGATCAGCTTCATTGTGCTGAGACTTAACCCCTGCACCCCCAGGGAGACCCTGTGTTCGTTTTAAATGTCCTGTGATGAAAAGTTGAGGGGAAACACCTATATGGCGAATTGTACCCCTTTTCATCTGAAGCCTCTGTGTACATGGCCGGACAGGACCGCCTGGTGCAGCATCAAGCCAGGAGCGGCGGGGCAGGCATGCCACTTTGAAAAATGAATGACACATTAAGCGCGGCCTTGTTTTCCTGCTGGTTCGGAGCTCTGAAATACTGGGGCGAGCCTGGAACTAGGAAGAAAAATGTCTTCTACAATTAGCCACACTTCTCTGAGCCGAGTCTTCCTTTTGGTTACTCGACTGGACTATTTGGCCCTGGCCTTTCTCCAGCCGAGGCGTGGCTGGTTTGGAGGGTGGGGGAGGGTTGCGCAGGTTCTGGGTTCCAAAAGTGTCAGGAAAGATGTCAGCTGCACAGCAGCAACCTGGTTCTTTACGGGGGGACCACGCGCCACTCCCGAGTTATCCCAGCAACGGGTGTTTGTCTTCTGAGACGCTCCGTGCGCATCCTTAGGACACAGTTTGGGAAATGCTGCTCTGGAGCTTGGGGCCGCCAAGCTGTGTTCTCTTTGGCCTCTCTTTGGGCTGGCAGAATCACAGCCCAGATGTTTTCATAGGACCAAATGCCACTGTGCGCAGCGCTAATGGGAACTTTCCATTTTTCTCGACTCTAGAATATCGATGTCTCCTGGTTTGCTGGGCTCTGATTCCATTTTGCGCTGTTCTGGGCGTGCTCTGCTCCTTCGCAAAACAGGACACCTCACAGCCAGCTCCAGGGGCTGGGCGTGGAGTGGGGGTTGGGCTGCGTTTGCCTTGAGAAGGAGCAGCGGGAGGAGACCCCTGGGTGGGTTTGCAGCCCCCTCCCCTGGGATGGGCTGCAGGAGGCGGGAGGACCAGCATGGAGGACCCCCGGGCCTTCCCGGAGTTCAGACACTTCTGCAGGAGAACACTGGTTTCTGCCTTGGCTCCTGGGAGAAAACAGGGAGCGAATGACGGTTTGGGGGTCAGGGGGGCTAGCTGTGGGACATGGCGGGGACTGGAGGGAGCAGGGACGGGCAGAGACCAGCGGACAGACCTGGGGATGTTGGCAGCAGCGTGGACTTGGGGTGAGGGGAGTGTCTCCAGGTGAGCGGCGCCTTCGGCATGAGGAATCCAGTGGGTGCTGGGACCACATTCAGGTGGAGACACTTAGTTCTGCTGGCCGGAAGCTGGGTGGCTGTGAGAGCAGGCAGTGTCCGGGGCTCTGTCTCGGCGGGGCTGGCAGCGGCACCCTGGTGCCCAGGAAGCTCACCAGGACCAACTTTCCGGAACCCCGTGATGCGACCGCCACAGGGGGCTGGACCCGCCGCTCGATGCTCCTGCCATTTCCTTTATTCTGTCTGACCCGACCGCGGACTCGCCTCAGCCCTGCCCGGCGCCGTCTGGTGGATGCGCCTCACGCTGGTCCGGACGAAGGGCAGGGCCTGCTCCACCGCCTCTGGGGACGGGGGGCGGCGGCTGGCGCTGATTGTGGCCACTTGTCACAGCTCGGGCCTGGCCACCGCTCAGTGACACCTGCCCGCGCTGCCTGAACGTGGGGTGTCCAAGAACTGTCTTACATAGCCCCGACCCGTTGGTTCAATCTCCATAAAGCCCCGTGACTCATCTTTGAGGCTCAAACTCTTATGATCAGCCCCTCGTCCTCTCCCTTTCTTAGTCTTGTTTAGCGTTTGGAGACTCTTTCCAGGCTGGTGCCGTCGACCTCTCTTCTTTAAAGGAAATGAGTGGGGGCTTCGCTGATGGCCTAGGGGTTGAGTTTCAGGCTGTCACTGCTACGGCCTGAGTTCGATCCCCAGCCAGGGAGCTTCCCACAGGGCGCAGCAGACCTCTCCTGTCTCCCTGCTGCTCCCCTCAGCAGTGTACTTCAGTAGATCTGCCTGTTCTGCTCCCCACTCTGTCTCTGGGGAGTCCTCTCATGCCCCGCACCTCTGACTTGCACCCCAGTTCTTGTATGCACAAAGAAATAAAACCAAATATTAAAAATAAAGAACGTACGTTCTGTAGGTGTCTAACATGTGAAGCTTTACCTTGAGGTTCCTTATAAACCATTTCTCCAAGCCCTGTAAGTTTCTCTATAGACACTGGCCACCAAAATATTCGACTTCTGGAACTCTCAAGGTCAAGGGTTGGCGAGTCGGGGGGCTGCACATAATCCAGGTTCAGGAGCAGCTGCTCTTGGGCTCAGACTAGACTGGCTTATGACATTCGCCTGGAGGAAGAGGGGCGAGGTCAGATCTTAGGGTGCTAGCCTGGCCTGGGACCCCCTGGCTGCGGAGGCTTCCCCTTGTGGGGAGGGGGAGTTTTCTTTTTTCATCCTGTTTCCGTCCGTGCTGCTTCTGACCACCGGCTGTTGTCCAGTTGCTGTGACTGTTGGAACAATCCACATCCATCCACCGGGTTGGCAGACTGGGGGAGCTCGGCCCCCCTCCAGCCGAGGGGCAGGCGGGCTCAGTGTCCTTTGGGGTCCCGGGTGAGGCTCCTGCATCCTCGAAATGCCCCTGTACCCAGGTGGCATCGTGGGGCGCAGTGCTGGGATCTTCACCCTGAGCAGGAGAAATAGGGAGTCCGCAGTCTCCCTCCACCTGGGCCAGCCTTGCTGGCAGGTGAACCATGAAAATGGTCTCTCGGTCTTTAGGTAGTCTTCAACTTTGGAACTGCAGAGAAAAGATTTTATTATTATTATTATTATTAAATTTATATGCTTTCTGGCCAGTTGATGGCATCATCTTCTGATTTCAGCACTAACTCACTCAGGTCTCTGCCGCCCATTTCCCCCTTTCTCTCTTTCCCGCCTGTCTTTCTCTCTCCGCTCCTCTCTCTTCTCCCCTTCTCCTCCCTCCTCTCTGCCCCCTCCCCTCCTCCTCCTCCCTGGTCATTTCATTAAAACCCGGAGAGAGGCAGTTCTGTGGTCTTCAAAGGACTCAGGTTTGTTTTTTTGTTTTTTTTTTTTAAAGATTCATTCATTTTTGCATTCAAGCTGGGGTGCAGGACAGAGGTGTGGGGTGGTGAGAGGGTTCCCCAGAGACAGAGTAGGGGCAGAACAGGCAGATCGACTGAAATCCACTGCTGAGGGGAGCAGCGGGGAGACAGGAGGGGTCTGCTGCGCCCTGTGGGAAGCTCCCCGGCCGGGGATCGAACTGGCGCCGAAGCTGCAGATGGCTCCACAAGGCAGCGCTTAACCCGCTGCGCCACCAGCTCGGTAGCCGAGTTACTCCTATTCCCGCCGTCTGCACGCCGCTGTCTTGCTGTTTCTCGCCAGCCTGGCTGCTGTTCCTGCTGCCCCCTGGCCACCTGGCTGTTCCCTTTGTGGTCCGCGTGGCCAGTGTCTTGGAGCTTCCAGGACTTGCTACCTGAGAGGGTCAGACGCACCTTTTCTGGTGTGTGAAGGCGGGACACGATGCGGGTGTGAAGTCCTGAGCGGGCCCCAGCACGCAGCTGGCCCTCCGTGAGGGGCGCTCCTGTTACTGCCGCTGCTTCTGTCACGCCGGGCAAGATCGCCAGCGTTTGCTCCTCCCGCGAAAACTATTTGTTCACATTTAAACAACTACTGAAGTGCATTTGCTGTTTGCTTAAATATCAGTGATTTGTCAATGCTTGTCTAAAATAGCATTGATCATGATTGTCTTCCCAGCCCTAGCTTTACTGTTCCCTGAGGACATGTGCACGCAGCTTTGCTTGAGCACCTGAGGGACCGCGTTGTCCCTGCACGTCAGAGCGTGGTGGGGGGGAAGAGGGGTGGGGAGGGGAGGGGAGAGGCAGATGCTCGTGATCCATGAGAGATGATACCTGATAGCCAGCCAGCCAGATAGACAGACAGACAGACAGATTAGCTAGCTAGCTAGCCAGCCAGATATTGCTTATGTATGGATAGATGGATAGGTGTGAGAGAGACAGAGGCACAGAGAGATGATGGGTGGCTGACAGATGATAGATAAATAGTTGGATAGACACAAGATGGATGGATGGATGAGTCGGTGGATAGATGATGGATGGGTGGGTGGGTGGATGGGTGGTTGGGTGGGTGGGTGGATGGATGGATGGATGGGTGGGTGGGTGGGTGGGTGGGTGGATGGATGGATGGGTGGGTGGGTGGGTGGATGGATGGATGGGTGGGTGGGTGGGTGGGTGGATGGATGGATGGGCAGGTAGGTGGATGGATGGATGGATGGATGGATGGATGGGTGGATGGATGGGTGGATGGCATATGGGTAGTAGTTAGCTAGCTAGATGATAGATGGATGCACAGGTGAATAGAGAGGTAGGTGATGGATGAATGGATGAGATAGAGCTTGAGATAGAAACAGAGATACAGAGAGATACACAGAGAGAATGAGAGATTCTTCTGAACCCCAAGTAGTTGTAAACAGAAAGCTCCATTCTACTACGTGTAAATTCTGCATCTACACATGGAAAATCTTCCCAAAGGGAGGAGGAGAAAGCACTCATAAGTGGAGACTATTTCTTTGCCTAGAAATCATAGCTCTGCCAGAGAGTGACTGCCTGCATTCTTCCCAGAGAGTCAAACAAGCATGCATCGCTGCCCCTGGGAGACACATCACAGGTCTCTGCGGGCAGAGAGGCGCTTCTAGCACTTCCGCTCGTGTGCTGCTGAGGGCCCGCAGGCCTCTGGATTTGAAAATGCTCCCCCTGCTCTCCAGGGAGCGCTCTGGGTTGCAAGTTGATTATTGCAGGGGCTTAAAGACAGAGCCGCGCTTGGCCTATTACCGAGCAGATGGAGGGGCGAGCGTCCTCGGCGACTTCCTGTGCGCCTCAGGAGCTGAAACCTCTATTGTCTTTGGGATTAATGTCTTAAATGCGTGATTTTATTTGATTCTTTATTCACCAATTTGAATATTATGGTTGATTACAAGTGCATAATAAGACCCTTTCTCTGATTGGCATTTTCAGTTCTGGGTACGAGAGTGTCTCGATCTGTTTTTATTTTCTTCCTTCCCCCCTCGGTTCCCTTCACTCATGCTCTCCCCATCCTGGAGGGGCGTCTCAAGGGGCCCACAGCACCCCATTCACATTTATGCCTTGAAAGGAGCATTCAGATGCAGTCGTAGTTTACAGACTGGCAATTGGGCTGTAATTAAGCTTCATGAATATGAAGGTTCTTGGAGAATTCTGAAGCCGGCCTGCGAGGGCGCGAGAGCACATCTGTTCAGAACGCTTGGGGAACTAACCTACAGAAACACACGGCGGCAACACCTTTGTCAGGACATCCAGAAATTAATGCTAAATGTGTCAGCCTGGGAGGAAGTGACATTTACAGAGTCGCCCTGGTCTGGCAGCATCTCAGGCTGAGCCCTGACCCCTGGGGGTTGGGGGGTAGGGCGCGGTCCTACCTCTCGAAGGAAAGCTTTGACTGACCCAAGCTGTTCCCAGCAGCAGCTTCTTTGGAATTGGAGATCACTGCTGATTGCTTCCGTTATTTTAATTGCGCTCCTGGACAGGTCCTGCATTCAAAATGCAAAACTCCAAGAGGCCACTGCAGCAGTTACAGCTGCCCAGCCCCTGGCCAGGGCCCCAGGTCTGAGCAGTCTGCCTCCCCGCCCTGTGTGCCCTTTAGGTTTCATTTATTCATTTATGCATGCAAGAGCTGGGGTGCAGGCCAGAAGTGCAGGGGGTGAGAGGACTCACCAGAGACAGAGTGGGGAGCAGAACAGGCGGATCCACTGAAACACACTGCTGAGGGGAGCAGCGGGGAGACAGGAGGGGTCTGCTGTGCCCTGTGGGAAGCTCCCGTCCGGGGAATCTGGCGACAGCTTGATAGCGCTGAGACTTGGCCGGAGGTCACCAGGGAGGCCCCCTTCCCGTTAGGTTTTCCCTTCAGTTGCCTCCTCCAGAAATGCTCTGTGCACAAGCAAATCAAAATGCACCCCTCCCTCCCCCGGGGCCTCGCCAGGCCACTCGGCAGTGGTTCCCTGCTCAGCTTCCTGACCTAACTGCCGTGTTTTTAAGCTGTGTTTCTGCCCACTGTGTTATTTCCAGGAAAAAGCGGTGTGTGGTTTTAGGGTAAGTCACCGAAGCACGCAGGTCCCCTGCTCCTGTGCTGCTCCCCCGGGCCCGTCCTCGGCAGAGCGCAGAACCTGACTGGGTCCATCACTCGCTGTCCAGGCAGTTCGGGAGCGACTTGAACTGGCCTCCCGGTATTGCCTTTTCATTCCGTCTCCATTTTGGAGAGAGAGTCTGGTTTATTTGCTTGTAGCCTCTGAAAATGGCCTGAGTAATTAGACCAACAGAGACTCGCATCTTACGGCCTAATTACTGATGCATTCCTCATGTTGGCCCCAGAGGAACCTCGGGGGTGGGAGATTAGACAGCGGATCCACCTTGAAAGCTGCTGCTCCTGTACAAGCGCCAGGCCCCCAAGGTCGCAGGAAGGTCTCAGTCCCCGGGTGGCGTAGTCCAGCCTGGCCCGGTGTGGTGGCCCGCGTGGCACTCTCGGCCGCAGAGCTGCTCTGCGCGGCCTTCGTACAGTCGCGCTTGGCTGTGCTGCAGGCACCTGAAGTCTTCTGAAATCTTTGGGAAGCACAGATATCCATTTTTGAACAGTTGCTTTTCTTTCGATAGACATGAAATGATAGGGGCGCCTTCCTGGGTGAAGGGGCTGATGTAAAACAGCGCCCCAAATGTTAGTGGTGTTGAGTGAACAAATGCCTGTGTTCTTGGCTTCGATCTATGTTCGTTAAGACGCGGGAGAGGCCCCCTCACACCACGGCCTGCGGGAGAGGCTCCTGCCCCTCCCATTTCCTGCCTCCAGCCCAGGGCCTTCCCAGGGCACTGCCCTTACGCCCTCGCCTCCGGCCTTTGCGCCGCCAACACCCAGGCCAGCTGGGGAGTCATTATTCTAGGCCAGTTCTTTGTCTGTGGCAGACGCTGCAACCAAACCGACTCAGAGGTGTGGCGTAAGGGTCCCCCCTGAGCACCCGAGGCGGGGTAAGGAGCCACACGCGGTGGTCTGGCGCCGTGGGCCTGCAGAGCGGGTGGGCATTGTCTGTCCTGCGCTTTGGGAGGGCCTCACGGCTTTGTGTGTGAGGATGAGAAAGGTAGTGCGGGCCTTTCAAGGAGGGGCAGTGGGGAAAGTGAAATGGCGGTGGCGTTTGAGGGATGGGAGGCCGGCGAATGCCTCGAGGCCCAGTGTCTGCAGGACGAGTGTGGCCTTCGGAGGCGCAGAGGCAGGGCCAGGCTCGCTCTCCTGTCCTGCTGCTCTGGGGCTGGCCTCCCAGCCACCGTGGGCAGACAGCGCTTTCCTGGCCGGCCGAGGGGCCTCCACCGCAGAGCCGGGGTCTGACTGCCCAGCTGAAGGACTCTGTGGCATCCTGGTGTGGGCAGCTGGGGACTGGCCCCTAAGGTGTCCGTGTCCCCGTTTCTGGCACCCGTGACCACGTCACCCGACTCGCTAGAGGGCTTTGCAGATTAAGGGGAGGGAGATGCGGGGCGTGTCCTGGGCTACGGGTGGACGGCGCGTGGTCTCCAGGGCCTTCGAAGGGCAGAGGGGCGGGGCCTGACTGCGCACCTGCGGCGGGAAGCCCTCCCACGCCAGCAAGGCTCCAGAAGCTGGAGAAGGCAGGAGGGAGCTACCTCTCCTCAGGCTTCAGAGGCTCCCTGTCCTGCCTACCGCTGGACTGTTGCCCCTGAGGCCCAGTTAGGAGGCTGGTCTCTCATCCATAGGCGGCAAGACGGTTGCGGTTTCCAGGCCAGCACCTTTGCGAGCGCCCCCCCAGCTGCAGCAGGAACAGCCTGCAGGAAGCCCTGAAAACGGACTCCCCTGCACCTTCAGCCTCGTGGGCTGAGCTCAAGAGGTGCCTGGAAATAGTGCTGTGGGTGCCGAGCAGGGTGTGTGTGCGTGCGTGTGTATGTGCATGCATGTGCAAACACACCTGCAAACATATATGGAGTCAGAAAACATTTGGAGAAACAGTTTTCGTTTTTCCCTCGGGCCCTGGTGGGCCTCGCTGCTCAGCTTGCGCGCAGGAGACGCTTCACCTCTGCTATGAAAGCGGCTTTCCCGACGTATACCTGAGCCGGACGGTGAGGGGCTCACCTTCCCGATGCGTCCACGGAGGCCTTAGGCGCAGCTCTGCACTTTGAACACTGGCCCTTTCCCTTGTCACTGTCGGGGCCAAAGCAGGGACCGCACTAACTTATTTTTCTGGCTCCTGTGCATCTTTGAAAGTCACCCGACTTCCCCCACCTGGAAGCATCTCCATGTAAGAGCAAGTGCATCCTTTGATCAGGAGCTGGTACATTCTTACCTGAAGTCTTAGCATTAGGATATTCTAGAACTTCCCTTCTGGATAGTTACAGTCCTATGAAGTCTTATGCATTGCATATCTTCTTTAAAAAAATTATCCTAAGTGCTCTTCTTACACCAGTGGTAGTTTTTGGACAGTGTTTGACCCCCCCGCCCCCCACACTCAGGTGAGGTCCCCACAGTTCTCCCTCCACTATGGCCCCGTGACCATCACCACCATCTCTGGTGCTCTTCCCTTCCCTGTTTTGCCCCCTCTCCCTCCCTCTCCCCTGATGTTTGCCTCAGATCTATGATCAGCTCACAAGTTTCATCTTTTTCCTGACCCTTTGCTCAGTTTCTCTGTATTCTGTATATAAGCGAAACCATCAGTATTTACCTTCTTCCTGCTGACTTACGTCCCTGAGCATCAGCCCTTCCGGCTCTGTCCATGTTGCTGCAAATGACCCGAGTTTATCTTTTTGATCGCTGAGTAGTATTCCATTGTGTATATAGACCATCTCTTCTTGATCCAGTCATCTGTTTTGGGGCATTTATGTTGTTTCCATATCTTAGCTATTGTGAATAGTGCGGCAGTAAACATAGGGGTGCAGGTTTCCTGTCAAATTAGTGTTTTTGTGTTCTGTGGGTAGATCCCTAGGAGTGGAATCACTGGGTCATACAGTAGAGCCATTTTTAGCATTTAGGAGAACCTCCACACAGCTTTCCATAGTGGCTGGACCAGCAGTGGAAGAGTCTCCTTTTCCCTCACATCCTTGCCAGCACTTGTTGTTTCTGGCTTTTTTATTATGGGCCATTATCACAGGTGTGAGGTGGTGTCTCACTGTGGTCTTGATTTGAATTTCCCTGATAATTAGTGATGTGAAACTGTTGGGTGTTTATATTTCTTTGGAGAAATCTTAGCTCTTCTACCCATTTTTTGATTGTGTTCTTAGTTTTGTTTTTGTCAAGTTCTGTGAACTCTTTGTAGATATTCAATATCAGTTCTTTTTCAGACGTATGGTGGACAAATATTTTCTCCCTTCAGTAGAGTATTTCTTCAGTTTGGTTACTGTCTCTTTTGCTGTACAGAAGATTTTTAGTTTGATGTAGTCCCAGGTGTTTATATTCTCCTTTGTTTTCCTTCCTTCTGGAGATATGTCCTCAGCTATATTTCTGAGGTTTATGTCAAATTAACAGGTCACAAAATCAGTATACAAAAATCAGTAACTTTCTGTATGCAAACAATCAACCTGAAGAGGAAGAAATTACAATTTTACCAAAACAAACAAACAAACCTGTAAATACCTGGAAATAAACCTAACAAAGGAGACGAAGGACGTATACAAGATAAATTATAAAACATTGTAAATAGAACAAGATATGAAGAAATGGAAAGACATTCCCTGCTTATGGATTGGAAGAACCAATGTGATCAAAATGGTCATCTTACCAAAAGCAACTTACAGATTCAGTGCAGTTCCAAAAAAAATCTTAAAGGCATTCTTCAAAGAAGTGGACCAATTGTTGCTAAAATTCATATGGAATGACAAAAAAACCCAAACAGCAAAAGCTCTCCTGACTACGAGGGGGAAGAATAGGGATATTACACTCCCAGACTTCAAACTATACTGCAAAGTCATAATAATAAAACAGCATGGTATTGGAACAAACCAGACACACAGACCAATGTACTGATTGAAAGCCCGGAAAAAAAAACCACACATATATGGTTCTAATATATGATAGAGGAGCAGAGGATATATACTGGGACAAGGAAAGCCTCTTCAATAATTGGGCTGGAAAACTAGACTGCCATGTGCATGCAATATGATGAAACTAGACTACTGTCTCACACCATACATAAAATTCAACTCAAAATAGATAGGAGACTTGGATATAAGACCTGAAACCGTAAAACATAGAAGAAAACATAGCAAAACATGTCATATATTTAAAAGAAGGGAGAAAAAGTTTCTTTTCAAAGCCAGTGGCCTCTGATTATCAAATCAAACATTTAAAACGAGGACAAGCCTCAGATGTCTTCACTTCAGTGACTCTCCGCTGGACTTGAAGTGTCCCTGGGATATTGGACATGAGGATGGCCTTCTCCTTCCACAAGCTCTAGGGCTTTTATGTCATTGTACCGACACAGATGCAGTGGTTGAGGCAATATTGTCTGTTTATGTTTCTTCCTGTCAGAGAAATGGTTTCCTAAGCAGCTTTCACAGGCTGTTAAAACACTGTAGATGTTCTTAGCAGCTTAATTGACATCTTTACTCCTGGGGTTTGTGTTTCACGCATATATGTGTCCACATGTTTTGTGTGCTGCATGTTTATGTTTGTGTACACATGTATTGTGTCTGATCTGTGTGTGTGCGCACCTGTGTATGTGTACATTTGTGTTTGTAACTGTGTGGACGTGTGTGCTCTGTGCCGGTACACATTTATGTGTGTGGACCCATGCATTGTGTTTGGTGTGTATGTTGATGTGTCTCTGTGTGTTTATGGGCATGCTTGTTTGGTGTAGGTGTGTGTATGGGTGTGTGTGTGTGTCTGGTGGCAGCCTGGCCCCATGTGCCCACACACCGTGTCACTGAGAACGCCTCCCCATCATGGCCCTTGCCTTTCTCTACTGGGCTCTGCTGTGCCTTGATGGCGGATTTTCTGGAATATTCCACTCTCTCCCCCCACTTCTGCCTGAGCCAGTCCCTGGCTGTCCATTCACTGAACTGACTCCTGGCTCATGCGATCCCCTTCTCAAATATACATCTGGCTGAGTCTGCTGGTGTGCTAGCACCAGAAGGTGGGGCACACGGTGTGGTCCCCTCTTCCTCCTCTATAAGAAGCGGTGGGTCAGGGTCACCCCGCACCCGTCTGAGTCTGCCATTTCCCGAGCTGCACGTGGTTGGTGCTTTGGACTGAGGTCTGTGCTCACCTCTCCCAGGTCTCTCCTTGGGGAGGAAGCCGAGGTGGGGGCAGCTGCAGCGTCTCCTGGGAGAAAGGACAGAACTCTCTGGAGCACCGTCCCAGTCCCCTCGGCTTCCTCTTGCCAGCTGCTCAGAGGCGGGGTTTCTGCAGCTGCGCAGCACCGTGCTTTGCATTCTCCATCCTGGGGGCAGGGCGCGGGGCTCGCAGGGACCGAGTCAGGGCCGCCTCCACCAGCACAGCAGTTCCCAGGCGGGCCCTGGCCGCCGGCCATGGGGGCGCGTGCCGGGGGGCGCGTGCCGGGGAGCGCGTGCCGGGGGGGCGCGTGCCGGGGGGCGCGTGGAGGGAGGCGCGGGCCGCGCTCCCAGCCGGGGAAGCCCATGCCTAAAACCAGCGTCCAGATGTTTTCTAGCACGCCTCTTAGCAGGGGGCCGGCATTTTTCTTCCTTGCAAAAAAAAAAAAAAAAGCCTTTTGGGGGTGACTGGGGACCATGACGGTGCTTGTTTCTCCTGGGGCTCAGGATTTAGCGTCATCCCTGGGGAATGACTCACACGTTTCTGAAAGCCACGCCAGGAACCATGCGGATGGGGGGGTTCATTATTTTACACCTGGGGCTTATTAGAAAGTAGCAACTTTAATATCAGTCAAAATCTGTGCGCAGCCAGCGTCGCTTCTGTAGGTGCCCTTTTGCCACTAACGCGCGAAAACTGCCGTGCGCTAACCTGCTCCCCACGGAAAGTGAACACCTGCCAGGGACAGGGCTGCTGGGGGGTGCAGGCGCCGCCCCGCCCCTGTGTGCCCCCTGCGCGGGAGCGCTGGGCAGCTCGGTCACCCCGCGAGCCAACGGCCCTCGCAGCACCCCCACCCCACCGCGCCCGGGCTGCGGCCGGCGGGCAGCAGACATGGGCCCCCCAGAGCCAGAGAGCAGCAGCCGGGCTTTGTGCGGCCGCCGCGCCCGGGCACAGGCGAGTGTCCACCCGGCCAGGTCAGCGGGCGCCGACGGCGGGAACCTGACGGGCTGCGGGGAGCCCGGTGCCAGCCAGCGCAGCTCCCCTCCGAGGGGGTGCCCGGGCTGTCTGGGGAAGGCCGGCGTGGACGCCCCCGGCCTCCAGGGCGGCTGCTGCCCGCCGCGACCCGGGAGAAGGGCCCGTCTGTTTTTACCGACGTGGCGGCGTCCTCGCCTTTCGTCTCTGCGAGCCTGTAATTACTCTTAATCAATGTACAACAAATAGTAAACATAAAAGCGAAGTAAATGTGGTGACAGTTTGCCAATAATGAGGGGAAAATGTTCCATCTGTCTCGCCGCGAGTAAAATGGGTGTAATTACTGCTCATTTTTCTCGTAATTGCTGAGTTATTAGTTTAAGGCTCGCACCCGACTGGAGAGCGGGGGCGGGGGAGGGGGGGACTCCCCGTCCTGACTGGCGCTGGCCGGGAGCTGCCCGAGGCCACGCCGCCGGGCCTCCCCGTCTAAGCGGGCCTCGGGGACGCCCGCCCGGCCAGCGGAATGGTGAGCCCCACGGCTCGCCCACAGCGGGTTTGTGACTGAAGCTGACTCTGCGGTGAGGAACTCCTGAGGCCGGCGGGCGGCCCGCGACCTCGCTGCCCCCGACGGCCCGCGACCTCGCTGCCCCCGACGGCCAGCCCTGACGGCCAGCCCCGATGGCCAGCGCCCTGGCATCAGCCGGCTCTGCGGAGGCAGCTCGGCTAGGAAGCCGGAGGGTATGACAGCCCCAGGGCAGGGGACCCAGACATGGAGGACCCCCTCGCCATTCCCCTCAGGCTGAGCAGAGGCGCTGCAGTCTCTGCCGCCCCCTGCGTGGCCGAGGCCTGTTCAGAAAGAAGGTCCAGCGTCGGAAAGGATAAACTCGGGCCGTTCGCAGCAACGTGCGTGCCGCTGAGGGGATGACGCTCCGTGACGCAAGTCAGAAGGAGAAAGATCGAACGGTTTCACTTGCAGGAGGGAGAGAGGAGATCCAAATGAGGGATCAGGAGAAAAAGTGGCAATAGTAATTAGATAATTAAAACAACAGCAGGCACCCCCGGAGCAGACGGTCTTCCGGGGGCGGGGGGAGGAAGAGGCATCAACAAGGCAGGGACGGGCACGAGGGACTGTGGTGACGGCTCACGGGGGATGGGTGGTGGGGATTTTACGGGGACTGGACGATGATGTAAAAGAGGGAGGGAGGAAGGCGGGTTCTGGGAGGCTCTCGCGTGCGCAGCTGCGGGGGAGGGGGCGCTTCCGGGCTCTTCCTCTTAGATCCGAACGGGACCCCAAGTGCCCCTTCCAGTGGGTTTGTGGAGCTGCGCGCAGCCCCCGGCCCCTCCAGAGCTGACGCCTGAGAGCTGGACTCCGTCCCGGCTCTGGTCGGGAGCACTGACCCGCGGGGCCTGTTCTGGAGCTGTGGGGTCTCTGCGGGGGAGATGTTGGGGCACACCAGGAGCGGCAGCCGCGGCCCTGACCCAAGGCGGAGCTGCTGCTCCCTGGTGCAGCCTTCGGAGCCGGAGACGGGAAAACAGAGCCCTGTGCCCCTCCGTCCAGGCCCCCC